>NC_069453.1:127480-146874 GCF_026875155.1 Cherax quadricarinatus | reverse complement strand
GTTGATGTTGTATAACACCCGTTTTTAGGATTTATTTTCAGGGAGTGATTTCTTAAGCAGTTGGTAACCTGTCTATTTTTCGCTTGGATGACAGAGAGGGTCACACCTGTCAATCAACGAGTAAAATTGAAGGAGACGGACTAACGTCCTGGAGAACGTCCCATATTGGATTTTACTTGCCTGTGCACTTGTATGAAGAATAAGGACATAACCCCTCATCATTACAGCGGTCAAGAACCTGATCTCCTGTCATCGGGAAAGATTACTTATGGCCACTAGAACGAGCCGGCGGGTTGTCACCAACACCTGCGACCCCCCCCCCCCCCCCACATCATCAGCAACGGCTACTATTGCAACAACACGCAGTGTCACCAACACCAGACACCCAAGTTTTTAGCATTGAATTCAGATATCATTTATATTTTTAATTTTTCATTTTCTTTCATGTAGGATCAGTATTTCATATTTAAGTGTTTTATATTTCATATTTCCTAAATAATAAAGTGTTTATATTTGTCAGTTTTTGTTCTTTTTCTATTCATTAATTTTCCTGAGGAGGAGCCAGCCTGAGTAATACTGACTGAAGTTATTACAGGGCTGAGTAAGTCTTCACAAGTGGCGAACTTGCCAGGATCAACTCTACTGAATCAAGATTCAACTCCATCTCGAATCTACCATTGAAACTTCAACGCTGCATACCACAGACGGTTACCACCAGCCATGAGTAATCATTCTCTATGGTAGGACTACAGTACAGGTATTTAAAAGATTTGGTGATTGTTATAGTCTCAATTTATTGTAAGTCAAGTCAGGCAGGATATAATATTTAATTCTGCCATCTTTTTGTGAGCTTGAAACACTTTGGAGGATTAGACTCTAGGGACCCGAGATTTTCCAGTGACAATTTGTTTCATTGAGCTCTTTATTATATCAAGGGAACTGTCATAGGACACTCTTGATTTGTTGGTGAGAAGATTGGATGGTCAAGTGACCCCATTCTACTTACTGTTTGCTCGGAGCCGGCATAGAACCCTCCGTTTTCATTAATACATATTGTTTAATTGAAGTAGGGATCGAGCCCTCTGATTTATTTACAGTTTGAGCGGAGCAGGAATTGAACCCTCCATTTTCTTTAATACCCGTTTCATTTTCCCCTGGTAGTTTAAGTTATTCTTGCAAATATGGAGGAATACCAGTTTTGGATGAACGCTGGAAGTAAGTTAGGAATAACAGGGAAAAATTTAGAATCTTTCATTAGTGCTAAGATCCAGGAAAGACTTGAAAGAGAGAGAATTGAGAGAGAAGAAAGACAGCTAGAAAGGGAAAGAGAAGAGAATAAGGAGAGAGAGAGAATCGAAAGAGAAGAGAAAAAGGAGAAAGAGAACCTTGAAAGAGAAGAGAAAAAGGAGAGAGAGAGAATTGAGAGAGAAATCCGAGAAAGACAGAAAGAGAGCGAGAAGACCAAAAAGAGAGTGATAGACTTGATCGTGAGGAAAGAGCTAGAGAACGTGAAGAACAAGCTAAGATACGTGAGGAACAAGTTAAATTAAGAGAACTTGAGGAAAGAGCAAAGGATAGAGAACACGAGTTAATAGAGAGAGAAAAGGATCGCGAGCTCGAAAAATCTCGCCTTGAATTAGAGAATAAAAAGTTAACTTTTACACAACAACAACAATTAGAGGAAGGAGTAATTGAACATCATGCATCTAGTGCACATATTCCAACACCTAATTTACCTCCCTTCACAGAAGGTGAAGACATTGCTTCATACATTATCAGATTTGAAAATACTGCTACCCTCTGTGAATGGCCTGCTGACACCTGGGCTACTAGGTTAGGAATGTTATTTTCTGGTACTGCTTTGAATATCTATGCAACTTTGTCACAGGATATCATATGTAATTATAACCTACTAAAGAAGGCAATCCTTAAAGCATATCAAAAAAACACAAATTCTTACAGGAAAGATTTCAGGTATGCCACCTTACAGCCTGGCCAGAACTTTCAGCAGTTACAGGAAACACTCTTTCGTTTGTTCGACTTTTGGATAGAGAGTTCAGGAATTGATCACAGTTATGAATCTCTTAGAGACTTCATGGTTGCTGACCAGTTCCTGACAGCTCTTCCTCACCAGATACGAACATTCATCAGAGAACGTAACCTGATTAAAGCTGAGGAAGTTGCTGAGGCTACTGACCTGTATGCCGAGGCTCACAATTCCTATAAAGACCTAAAGGGATCGAACCCTAAGGGCAAGGGTTCATCAGACCTTAAGAAATCAAAACCTCTAGTGGAAAGTAAAATGACTTCTTTTATTTCTGTTTGTCATTTGTGTGGTGTTAAGATCAGGCATAATCACAGATAATACCACAGATCACTACCCTACCTTCCTCATTATAAATATTGGCAAATTACCCCAAGACACTACTAAAGTCACTTTCAGACTTCACAATGAGGCAGCCATTAATAACTTCACAGCAGCAGTGACAAACATTGACTGGCACACTGAGCTAGAAACCTATACAGATACTGACAACTGTATTAATAATTTTCTAAAAATGACCCAACACTTCTGTAACAAGCACTGCCCTAAAAATCCATAAATACAAAGCACCTATATGAAAAACAGTACAGAATGGGTCACATAACCAGAGACCAAACAAAACGTTACTCGTCAATCCTAACCAGCCTGATAAGGGCTAAAAAACTGCATTATGAGAACAGATTATCCAACTTACGAGGTGATATAAAAAAAACCAGGAAAACCCTATCAGAAATTCTAGGAACAAAAAAGATATCACGAAATAGCGAAAGTGAATTAACAAAACCAGATGAACCCAAACTCCCAACTGAAACAGCAGACTCAATAATTTCTTCTCCACTATAGGAAAAAACCTTGCCAATAAAATCCCAAGCTCAGATACCCCACCCAGTGACTACCTCACTGGCAACTACCCGAACACACTGTTCCTAGCTCCGACTAACCTTACTGAAGTCTCCCTTATTATCAACACACTAAAAAAACAAGACAGGAGATTTAAATACCTTACTACCCTTTATATACAAAAAAAGTCACAAGTGCTATCACCAATCACTGCAACGCTCTTTAACAAATCCATAGAATCCTCTACCTTCCCTACAGTTCTCAAAATAGCAAGGGTCACCCCGATCCATAAAGGAGGAGACCAAACAGACTTGAATAACTATAGGCCAATGTCCAACTTACACCCTCTCTCTAAACTCTTCGAAAAATTAATTCATAAGCTAATCTATTCCTACCTCATCTCCCACAACATACTCAACCCCTGTCAGTTTGGGTTCAGGCCTAATAAAAATACTAATGATGCTATTATACACATGCTAGAACACATATACACTGCACTAGAGAAAAAAGAAGTCCCACTGGGGACCTTCATTGACTTACGTAAAACTTTTGATACAGTTGACCACGACTTGCTCCATATAAAATTGTCACACTATGGTATAAGAGGGCACTCCCTCAACTACCTCAAGCCATACCTTAGCAACAGAAGCCAATATGTGTACACAAATGGGGCAAACTCTTCCGCACAGCTAATTACAGTTGGTGTCCCACAGGGAAGTGTCCTTGGCCCTCTTCTCTTTCTCATATATATAAATGACCTACCAAATGCATAGCAACTACTCAAACCCACACTATTTGCAGATGACACTACATACGCCTTCTCTCACCCGAGCCCAGTCACGCTAGCCAATACTGTAAATACCGAATTACAGAAAATATCTACCTGGATGAGTACTAACAAACTTGCCATAAACATTGACAAAACCTACTACATTCAGTTTGGTAGCAGAGCTACAGACGTCCCTCTTAACATAATGATAAACGGATCACCTATCACAAAATTCACAGAGGGAAAATTTTTAGGAATCCACCTTGATAATAGGCTCAAATTTCAAACACATATACAACAAATTTCCAAAAAAAATTCCAAGACCGTAGGCATACTATCGAAGATACGGTACTATGTTCCACAGTCAGCCCTCCTGGCCCTATATCACTCACTTATTTACCCCTATCTCACCTATGGAATTTGTGCATGGGGCTCAACAACAATGAATCATCTCAGACCATTAATTACCCAACAAAAGGCGGCAGTCAGAATGATAACAAATTCCCACTACAGGCAGCACACTCCACAAATATTCAAAACTCTAAACCTACTCACCGCACAAAACATCCATACTTATTACTGCACCTACTAAATTCACAGAACACTTAACTCTGATATAAACCCTCCCCTCAAACGTCTCCTTACCAACCTCAACAGAACACATGACCATAACACAAGGCACAGATCACTCTTTGATGTTCCTCGTGTCCATCTCACGTTATGCATAAACTCAATGCACATAAAAGTCCCTAAAATCTGGAATTCATTACCTGTGATTATAAAAGAAACACTGTCTGTTTAAAAATTCAAGTCTCTTCTCAAAAATCACTTACTCACCCACAAGTAAATAAATACTGAATAATTGTATCTCATAAATTGTATCTCATAAATGTTTCTCATTATTGTATCTCATAAATGTCTAATCTGTGACCCAATCAAACTTTATTTTTTAATTACATTACCTAACATAATACTCCATTCTACTGATTACACAGCAACACAGTAAATGACCATATGACCTGTCTTTGTAATACTCATTTGTGCTAAATTGTTATCTGTTTACAATATTGTTTTTACCATTGAATATATCATTGCTTAGTTAATCTTAAGTTAATTTTGAGCCTGCCCATAATGCTCTGCATACAAGGGGCTTCGGCATGTTGCACTGTAATAACTGTATTCCTTTGTACTTCACTGTATTATGTTCAAATAAAGAAATAAATAAATAAATAAATAAAATCTGTTGTGGTATGGGCATTCTGCATTTTTTGATACACTATCTTTTGCTCCCATGTTTTACATATTTATGGTAAACTATCCAAGAGGTCATCCTTGTTCTCTTGATTATTTTTATCATTTATTACTCTCCTTAGTACCTTTCTGATACCTGCCCAAAGTTCTACATCTTTATTGCACAACCAGAAACACCTTGCTAGTTCGAGGTAATTTTTTGAGGCTGTATTTAGTCTAGTACAAGAGATATGGTGTTTGGGGGAAAAAATTAAATTGCATATGAATTTCCGGGGTTTCCTTTCAAGGATTTTTTTTACATGTCCCAACATAAGCTGTGCCCAGACATCCTTTCTGTATCCTACTAAAACTCTGAATTTCCAGGGAAAAAAGCTCCCCGGTGTTTTCCTGTAAACAGGCAACCTGAGGGAAACTGATGTTTTGGCCTTTTAGGGGGGGGAGGGGAAATGCCCTAGGGGCTTTTCCCCTTGGGGTGGTTTGCCCCCGGAGGAGAGTGCTCCTGAGGGTGCTGGTGTTTCCCCTGGAGGACAGTGCCCTAAAGGGTGGTTGTTTTTGCCCCCGGAGGAAAGTGACCCTAGGGTGTGGGTTGCCCGGAGGAAAGTTTTCCCGAGGGTGCTGGTTTGCCCTGGGGGACAGTGCTTTGAGGGTTTCTGGTGTTTTCCCTGGAGGACAGGCAGGGGTTCCTGGGGGGTGCCCGGGGGGTTTTTTTCCCTTGGGGGACAGTGCCCCCTAAAAGGTGGGGGGGTTTGCCCCGGGGTACGTGCTCCTGAGGGGGTTGGGGGGTTTTCCCCCGGGGGGAAAAGTGCCGCTGGGGGGTTTCTTTGGGGTTTTCCCTGGGGACAGAGCTCTTGAAGGGGGCTGGGGTTGCCCCGGAGGGGCAGTGGGTTTTTCCCGAGGGTGCTGGGTTTTTCCCCAAAAAGACAGTTTTCCCCCGAGGGTGTTGGGGTTGCCCCGGGGGGGAAAAGTGCTCCTGATGTTTCTGGTGTTGCCCCGGGGGACAGGATCTTGAGGGTGCCCCCCCCCCCCGGTGTTTTTGGCCCCCCTGGAAAAAAAAATTTTGGGTTCCCCGGGGGGTGTCCCGGGGGTTTTCCCCTTTGGGAAAAACATGCTCCTGGGGGTTTTGGGTTGCCCTGGAGGACATGCTCCTTTAGGGGGGTTTTTTTTTTTGCCCTGGAGGACAGTTTCTGCTGAGGGTTCTGGTGTTGCCCTGGAGGCTTTCTTTGAGGGGGCCTTTGGGGTTTGGGCCCCGGAGGAACCCGTGATCTTGAGGGTGCTTGGTGTTTTCCCGGAGGCCGTGTTTTTGTGGGTGCTGGTGGGTTTCCCCCGGAGGCGTGCTCCTTTAGGGTTTTTTTGGTGTTGCCCTGGAGGACAGTGTTTTTTGAGGGTGCCCGGGGTTTCCCGGAGGAACCCGTGCTTTCCCGAGGGAGTTTGGGGTTTTCCCCTGGAGGACAGTGCTTTCCCTTTTTGGGGTTGGTTTTTGCCCCGGAAAGGGCAGTGCTTTTTGGAAAGGTTTCTGGTGTTGCCAGAGGGTGCTTGTTTTTTGCCCTTTGGGGCAACAGAGCAAAAAAAAATTTTAAAAAAGGACAGTGCCCTGAAAGGGGGCTGGTGGGCTCTAAAAAACAGTGGGTCCTGAGGGTTTCTGGGGGTTTCCCCGGGAAAGGGCAAATGCTCCTGGAGGGTTCCCGGTGTTTTCCCCCCGGGGAAAAGTGCTCTGAGGGTTTCTGGGTTTCCAAGGGTGCTGTGTTTCCCTGAAGCCCCAGAGGGAAAAAAAATTTTAATTTGGGGGAAAGTCTCCTGAGGGGGCGCTGTTGCTTAAGGGGGACCCGTGCTTTCCCGAGGGTTTCTGGGTTTGCTCTGGAGGACAGTGGGTCCTGAGGGTGCTGGTGTTTTCTCGGGGACAGTGCTCCGAGGGGGCTGGTGTTGCTCTGGAAAAGGTGCTCCTTGAGGGTGCTGGTGTTTTCTCTGGGGGCAGTGCTCCTTGGGGGCCTGGTGTTTGCCCCGGGGGACGAAAATTTCCCTTTAAGGGGGGGGGTGTTGCTTGGGAGGACGTGGCCCCCTTGGGGGGGTGCCCGGGGGTTGCCCGGGAAGGACAGTGCTCCCGAGGGAGCTGGTGTTTGCCCGGGGGGACAGTTTCCCGAGGGTGCTGGTGTTTTTCCTGGAGGAAAAGTTTCTCCTGAGCGTGGTTGGTGTTTTCCCCGGAGGTTCCGTGTCCTGAAAGTCTTGTGTTTTTCCCTTTGAGGACAGTTTGGGTGCTGAGGGGTTTTTTTGGGGTTCCCGAGGGTGGCCCGGGGTTTTCCCTGGAAAAGCAACAGACATAAAAAATTTTAATTTGGGGGACAAATGCTTTCTGAGGGAAAACTGGGTTTGCCCGGGGACAGGGCTCCTGAAAGGGGGCTGGGTGTTGCTTTGGAGGCAGTGCTTTTTGAGGGGGTGGTTTTTGCCCCCGGAGGACAGTGCTCCTGAAAGGGGGTGGTGTTGCCCTGGGGGAAAAGTGTCCTGAAGGGGTGCCGGGTTTTTTTCCCTGGAGGACAGTGCTAATGTGGGTGCTGGTGTTTTCCCCGGAGGACAGTGGGTACTGGGGGTGTGGGTTTTGCCCCGGGGACAGTTTCTTCTGTTTGGAAACCCGTTGTTTCCCTGGAGGACAGTGGCCCTTTTTAGGGTGCTGGGGGTTGCTCTTTGGGGGACATGCTAAAGAGGGGGGCTGGTGTTTTTCCCGGAGGGAAAGGTGGGTACTGTGGGGGACCCGGTGTTGCCCCCCCGGGGGGACCCTTTCCCTGTGGGTGCTGGTGGTTTTTCTTCTGGAGGGGCAAAGGGGCCCCCTGAGGGTGCTGGTTTTTGGGAGGGCCCCCCCGGGGGCCCTTTTTTTAAAAGGGCATGCTCCTGAGGGGGTTTGGGGTTGCCCTTTGGGGGGCAGTGCTCCTGGGGTTGCCGGTGGTTTTCCCCCGGGGGACATGCCCTGAGGGGGCTGGTGGGTTTCTTGGAGGGGCAGTTGGGTTCCCGGGGTTTCTTTGGGGTTGCCCTGGAGGATTTTGTCTTGGGGGCTGGTGTTGGGTCTGGGGGAAAATGCTCTTGGGGGCTGGGGTTTCCTGGGGGGAATTTCTCCTGAAAGGGGGCTGGGGTTTTCTGGGGCCAGTTTCTTCCCGGGGGCCGCTGGTGTTCCCCGGGGACGTGTTTTTGAGGGTGCTGGTGTTTTCCCGGAGGACAGTGGTTCCCGAGGGGGTGGGGGTTTTTCCCGGAAAGGAAAAAGTGTTCCCTTAGGGTTTCTGGTTTTGCCCCCCGGGGGACAGTGTTTCCCGAAAAGGGGGTTTTTTGCCCCGGAGGACAGGGGGGTTTTCCCCAGGGTGCTGGTTTTGCCCTGGGGGAACCCGTGCTCCTTGGGGTGTTTTGGGGTTTTTTTCCCCCGGAGGGCGGCCCCTTGAGGGTGCTGGTGTTTCCCCCGGAGGACAGTGGGTCTTCGGGTGTTTGGGGGTCCCCTGGTCGAAAGCCGGGGTCCTTGAGGGTGTGGTTTTTGCCCCCGGAGGACTTTCTACTGGGGGGCTGTCTGTTTCTCTGGAGGACAGTGCTCCCGGGGGGGCCGGTTTTGCCCTGGGGGCATGCTCTTTTAGAGGGGTGGTGTTTTCCTTTGGGAGGGCAAAAACTTATGAGGGGGCTGGGGTTGCCCTTTGGGGGGCAGTGGCCAATGGGGGGGTGCTGGTTTTTGCTTTGGGGACAGTGCTCTTGGGGGAGATGGGTGTTGCCTGGAGGAAAAGTGCTCTTTAAAGGGGCTTGGGGGTTGCACGGAGGACAGTGCTTTGAGGGTTTCTGGGGTTGCCCCTTTGGGGGAAAAGTTTCTCTTGGGGGGGCTGGTGTTGCCCTGGGGACATGCCTTGAGGGGGCTGGTGTTTTTCCCTGGAGGCCAGTTTCTTTTGAGGGTGTGGGGTTGTTGGAAAGGGCAGGGCTTCCCCGGGGGGGCTGGTGTTGGCCTGGAGGGGCAGTGCTCCGGGGGGCCCCGGTGGTTTTCCCCGGAGGGGCCCGTGCCCCTTTAGGGGGTAAGTTTCTTGGGGGGGGCAGTGGGCCCCCTGAGGGGGCTGGTTTTTGGGGGGTTTTTGGGGGGGGGAAGGAAGTGCTCCGAAAGGGGGCTGGTGTTTTCCCCGGAGGCAGTGCTCCTGAGGGTTTCTAAGTTGCCTGGAGGGGAAGGCCCCCAGGGGGGCTTTGGGGTTTTCTTGGAGGGCAGTGGGTCCGAGGGGGCTGGTGTTGCCTGGAAAGGGCAGTGCTCCCCAGGGGTGCTTGGGGTTGCCCTTGGGGGACATTGCCTTCCCCGAGGGTGCTGGGGTTGCTCTGGAGGAAGTGCTCCGGGGGGTGCCCTTTTTTTGGCTCGGAAAAGGAAAAGTGCTCCTTGGGTGCGGTGGGTTTCCCCCGGAGGGCAGTTTCTTTTCCCGAGGGGGTGGGTTGGGTCTGGAGGACATCGCTCCCCGGGGTGGGTGGGGTTTCCCTGGAAGGGCGTGGGTTCCCCCAGGGTGCTGGGGGTTTTCTCTGGAGGAAGTGCCCCTTGGGGGGGCTGGTTTTTGCCCTGGAAAAACAGTGCTCCTGAGGGTTTCTGGTTTTTTGCCCTGGAGGGAAAATGCTTTCCCGAGGGTGCGGTGTTGCCCCGGAGGACAAAATGCCCCCGGAAGGGGGCTGGGGGTTTTCCCTGGAGGAAAAATGCTTCCCGAGGGGGCCCGGTTTGCCCTGGAGGGCAGTTTCTTCCCGGGGTGCTGGTGTTTTCTTGGAGGGCGTGTCCCGAAAGGGGGCTGGGGGGGTTGCCCGGAGGAAAAGTTTTCCTGGGGGGTGGGTTTTTTGCCCGGAGGAAAGTGCTCCCGGGGGTGTGGTTTTTGCCCCGGGAGGGGCATTTCTCCCGGGGGTGCTGGTTTGCCCTGGGCATTGTCCCGGGGTGGGTGGTGTTTTTCTTTTGGGGGGACAGTGGTCCCGGGGTGGGTGGGGTTTTTCTTTGGAGGGGGAAATGTCCTGAGGGGTTTTCTGGGGGTTTTCTTGGGGGAAAAGTGGTTTCCCGAGGGTGCCGGTGTTTCCCTTGGGGGGAAGTGCCCCCTGGGGTGCCCGTTTTTGCCTGGAGGACAGTGCTTGTGGGGTGGGTGTTGCTCTGGGAGGACAGTGCCCCCGGGGTGCTGGTTTTGCTTTGGAGGGGAAATCCCCCTGTGGGTTTCGGTTTTTCTCTGGAGGGGCAGTGCTCCCGATTTCGGTGTTGCCCGGAGGAAGTGCCCTGTGGGGGCTGGGGGTTGCCCCCGGGGGACAGTGCTCCGAGGGGGCTGGTGTTGCCCTGGTCCCGGGGCCCGGGGGTTTCTGGTGTTTTCCCTGGGGGAAAGTCCTTGAAAGGGTGCTGGGGGATTGGCCCCCGGAGGACAGTGTTATTTTGGGTGCTGGTGTTTTCCTTTGGGGGAAGTGGGCCCCCGGGGTGTTTTGGGGTTGGGCCCCGGAGGACATTTCTCCCGGGGTTTCTGGTGTTGCCCAGGATAAACGGGCCCCACCCATGTTTTTGAGGGGGTTTTTTTAAAAATTTTTTTTTTTTTATTGGTGGGTTTCCCCCGGAGGGGAAAAGGCTCTTTAGGGGGTTTCTGGTGTTTGCCCTGGAGGACTGTGTTTTTTGGGGGGTGCTGGTGTTTGCCCCGGAAAGGGCAATTTATCCTTTAGGGGGGGTGGTGTTGCCCCGGAGGACAGTGTTTTCCCCCGGGGGGGGTGGTGTTGCCCCCCCCGGGGGCAGTGTCCTTTTGGGGGGTTTTGGTGTTGCCCCCGGGGGGACGTGTTCCTTTAGGGTTGGGGGTGTTTCCCGGGACAGGCTCTTGAGGGTTTGGGGGTTGCCCTGGAGGACGTTTTCCCCAGGGGTTGGTGTTGGCCCCGGAAAGGGCAGTGTGCTGAGGGTTTCTGGGGGTTGCCAGAGGGCGTTTGTTCCTTTTGGTACCAAATGGTTTTAAAGGGGGAATCTTGAGGGTGCTGGTGTTGCCCCGGAGGGACAGTGCTTTGGGTGCCGGTGGGTTTCCCCCGGAAAAAAAAGTGTTTCCCGAGGGTTCTTTGGGTTGCCCCCCGGAGGAACCCGTGTTTCCCGAGGGTTTCTGGTGGTTTTCCCGGAGGACGTTGGTTCCCCGGAAAAAAAAAAAAAAAAGGGAAAAAATTTTTGTGGGGGGACAAATCCCTTAGGTGTTGGTGTTGCCTGGGGGGACAGGCTCTGAGGTTTTGGTGTTGCCAGGGGTGCTTTGGGGGGTTGTCCCTGGAAAACCGGCCGAGGGAAAAAGGGGGGGAAAAGAGTTGGGCCTCTTGAGGGGGGTGGTTTTTGCTCCGGGGGACAGTTTTCTCCTAGGGTGCTGGTGTTTTTCCCCGGGGGGCAGTGCCCAATTTTTTTGGGGGGGCCCGGGGTTGCCCAGGGGGATGGCCAAAGGGGGGTTTAATTGGGGGGACAGTTCTTTAGGGGGGGCTGTTTCCCTGGAGGGCAGTGCTTCCTCCCGAGGGGCCCGGTGTTTTTCCCCCGGAGGAAAAATTTTTTCCTGGGGAGCTGGGTTTTGGGGCTCTGGTGAAGGGGCTTTTTTGGGGGGTGCTTGGGGTTGTTGGAAAAAAAAAAGAAATGCTCTTGGGGGTGCTGGTGTTGGGTTTGGAAAGGAAAAAGTGGGTCCTTTTGGGTTGGGTGGTGGTTTCCCTTTTGGGGGGCAAATGGGTCTTGAGGGGGCTGGTGTTGGCCTTTGGGGGACAGTGCTCCCCAGGGGCTGGGTTTTCCCCGGAAGGGGGAACAGTGTTCCTGAGGAGGCTGGGGTTGCCCCCGGAGGACAGTGCTCTGGGGTTGGGTGGTGGTTTTCCCAGGAAAAGGGTGGCTTGGTTTTTGCCCTGGAGGAAAGGCTAAATGTTAGTTTTGGAAAAAACAGGCTCTGAGGGTTTCTGGTGTTGCCCCGGGAGGACAGTGTACCGAGGGGCGGTGTTTTCCTTTTGGGGGACGGGGCCTTTTGGGGTGCTGGTGTTTTTCCCTGGAGGACAATGCTCCTTGGGGGCTTTGGGGTTGCCCTGGGGGGCAGTGCTCCCGAGGGTGCTGGTGTTGCCCTGGGGGACAAAATGCTACTTTTGGGGTTTTGGTGTTGGGCCCCGGGGGCAATGCCCCGAGGGGGGTTTTGGGTTGCCCTGGAGGGCAGTGCCCTGGGGTGCCCCCTTTTTCCCTGGAAGGGCCTGCTCTTTAGGGTTTCTGGTGTTGCCCCTTGGGGGACAGTGGGTCCGAGGGTTGGGTGGTTTTGCCCTGGGGCAGTTTACTGTTTGTGCTGGGGTTTGCATGGAGGACAGTGCTTCTGGGGGGTGGGTGGGGGTTTTCTCTGGAAAGTGGGGTCTTTGGGGGGCTGGTGTTGCCTGGGGCAGTGCTCGGGGGGGGCTGGTGTTGCTCCCTTTGGAAAGTGCCCTGAGGGGGGGTTGGGGTTTTCCCCCGGAGGGCGTGCTCCTGGGGTGCCGGGGTTTCCCGGAGGACATGGTTTTTCTGAGGGGCTGGTTTTCACGGAGGAACCCGTGAACCTGAGGGTTTCGGTTGGGCCCCGGGGGCCATGTTTTTAATGTGGTTTCCCCCGGGGTGGTTGGGGTTCTGGGAGTGGGGCATTAGCCCCCTTTGGGGTGTGGGGTTTGCCCCTTTGGGGGAAATGCTCTTGAGGGGTTTTCCCCCCGGGGTTTGATTGGACGTTGGGATAATTTAGGGGCCGCTGGGGGGTTTTCCGGGGGGGAAGTGCCCCCCGAGGGTGGGTGGTTTGCCTGGAGGACGTGCTCCTGGTGGGGGAGGGGTTTTTCCAGGAAAGGTCTTGGGGTTGGGTTGACGGTTCCCGGGGGTGGCCCCAAATGGAAAGGGTTTTCGGGTTTTCCCGGGGGGTGACCTTTGGTGGGGCGCGTGTTCTTTTGAGGGGTTTTATGGGTTTGCCCTTTGGGGGACATGCTCCCGAGGGTGCAGGGTTTCCCCCGGGGGACCCCGTTTCCTTGGGGAGGGTGTGGGTTGCTTTGGGGGACAGTTGGGGCCCTTAAAAGGGGTTTTGGGGTTTACCTTAAGGAACAGTGCTTCTTGAGGGGGCGGGGGGTTTCCCTGAGGGAACAAATGCTCTAGGGGGGCTGGTGTTTTCTCTGGAGGACAGTGCTCCTTTAGGGTGCAGGGGAAAAGTCTCCCAAGGGACTTATGTTTCCCCGGGTTTAAAAATGTTTTGGGGGTTTTGCCCTGGGGGGCAGTGCTCCTTTGGGGGGGCCCGGGTTTCCCCGGAGGACAGTTCTCCCGAGGGGGCTTTGGGGAGGGGTTCCGGAGGACAGTGCCCCCAGGGGTGCTGGTGTTGCTTTAAAAGGGAGGGGTTAATTTCCAAAGTCTCTTGAGGTGTTGGGGGTTTTTCCCCCTGGAAACAATTGGGGTCCTTTAAAGGGGGCTGGTGTTGCCCTGGGGGACAGTGCTAGTGGGGGGTTTTCTTTTTTGGTTTTCTCTGGGGACAGTGCTCCCCCAGGGGCTTGGTGTTGCTTGGAAGATTTCTCCTTTAGGGTGCTGGTATTGCTTGGAGGACAGTGCTCTTTGAGGGTGCTGGTGTTGCCCCTGGGAAGGGGCAGTGCTCCTTTAGGGTTGGTATGTTCCCTTTTGGGGGACATTTCTCCTTGGGGGGTTAGGTTTGCCCCGGAGGGGCAGTGCCGTTTAGGGTTTTCTGTGGGGTTTTCCCCCTTTTGGGAAAAATTGGGTTCCCTTTGGGTGGGTGGGTTGCCCTGGAGGACGGCTCCCGGGGGGGCCCGGTGGTTTTTTCTGGGGACAGGCCTCCCGAGGGTGCTGGTGTTTTCCCTGGAGGGCAAATTTCTCCTGAGGGTGCTGGGTTGCTCTGGGGGGACAAATGCTCCAAAGGGGGGGCCCGGTGGGTTTCCCCCGGGGGACAGTTGGGTCCTTTAGGGGGCCCGGTGGGGGGCTCTGGGGGACAGTGCTTGAGGGTTTTGTTGTTTTCCCTGGAGGGCAGTGCCTCCTTAGGGTTTTGGTGTTTTGGAGGGTGTTTGGTTTTGTTTTTTTTTTTGCTCTGGAGGAAGGGAAAAAAAAAATGCTTTCCCGAGGGTGCTTTGGGAATTTCTTGGGGGAAAAGTGCTCCTGAGGGGGGCTGGTTTTTGCTCGGGGGGAAAGGCCTCCCGGGTGTGCTGGGGTTTTCCCCCTTTGGTGGGCATTTCTCCTAGGGTGTGGGGTTTTTTCCGGAGGAACCCGGTTTTTCCTGAGGGGGCCCGTTTTTTCTCCGGAGGGGAAAATGCTCCCTTGGGGGCTGGTTTTTTGCCCCGGAGGCTTGCAATGAGGGGCGGTTTTGCTCTGGAGGGGCCTTTGCCCTGCGGGTGCGGTTTTTTGCCCCGGAGGGCCCTTCCCCCAACTGGGGGTTTTTGGGGTTTTCCTTTGGGGGACATTGCTCCCCGAGGGTGCTGGTTTTGCCCCCGGAGGGAAGGCTCCTGAGGGAGCTGTTTTCCCCCCGGAAGGGCAGTTTCCCCCGAGGGGGGGCTGGTGTTTTCCCCCGGGGGACAGTTCCCCGGGGGGTTTCTGGGGTTGCTTTTGGGAGGAAAAGTGTCCAGAGGGGGGCTTGGGGGTTTTCTTGGAGGAAAAGTGTTTCCCGGGGGTTGGCCCGGTGTTGCTCGGAGGACCCGTGACCCCCTTGGGGGGTTTTCCCCAGGCAGTTGGGTCCGAGGGGGGTTTTTCCCGGAGGAAGGATGTGGGGGTTGGGTTCCCCCGGAGGGAAAAGTGTCCCGGGGGGTGCTGGTGTGGGGCCCCCGGAGGAAGTGCTTGGGGGGGCTGGTTTTTCCCTGGAGGACCCGTGCCCCTTTTGAGGGGTGCGGGAGGCCCCCTTTAAAGCCTTCCCCGGGGAGGAAAAACCCCCCCCCCCCCGGGCCCTTTCCCCCCGTGCCCGGAGGGAATCCCCTTGGCGGGGTGGGTGGGTTCCCTTGGGGAGGGGCATTTCCTAACTTTGGGGGGTTTTGGGGGGTTGGGTTTTTTAGGAAGGGGGCACTCCTAGGGGTGTCCCCCTTTTTTCAAGGGGAAATGGGGGTCCCTTAGGGTTCTTTTGGGGTTTCCCCGGAAGGGGCAGGCTTCCCGAGGGTGCTGGGGGGTTTCCCTTGGGGGACAGTTTTTCATTTTGGGGGAAAACTGGTGTTTTGGAGGACAGGGGTTTTTAGGGTGCTTGGGGGGTTTTTCCTTTGAAGGGGCAGTGCTTCCCTTTGGGTGCTGGGGGTTGCCCTGGAGGACAGTCCTTTTTTTGAGGGTGCTGGGTTTGCTTGGAGGAAAAGTGTTCCCGAAAGGGGGTTTGGGGGTTGGCCCCCGGAGGAAATTCCCCGTGGGGTGCTGGTGTTGCCCTGGGGAGGGGCAAGTGGGTCCTGGGTTTGGGTTTCCCCGGGGGAAAAGTTCCCTTGGGGGAAAGGGGGGAACAAGTGGGTCCTGAAGGGGGCTGGTGTTGCCCCGGGGGGGGACAAATGGTTTTTTGGGGGTGGGGGGTTGTTTTTTAAGGAAAATGGTTTTTTGAAATCCTTTGGGTTTTTTAGGAAACAGTTTTGGGGTCCCCGGGGGGCTTTTAACCCCGGGGGAAAAAAGGGACGGAAGGGGTGATGTTCCCCCCAACGTTTCTCCGGGGGGGTGGTTGTTTTTCCTAAACTTGAAAAGGGGTCGGTGTTTCCCGGAAGGGGAAGGGCTTATCCGGGGTTTGGAGGAGAAAATGGCTTTTGTTGGGTGCCTTGGGTTTTTTTCCCTTTGGAGGGCGTGCCCAAAAATTAGGGCCCCAAGAATTTAAAAAGTGGGCTTGGGGTTGCCCTTTGGGGGGACGGGGGTCTTTTGGGTGCTGGTGGTTTTCCCCGGGGGAAAGGGCCATTTTTTGGGGTGGTTGTTTCCCCCGGAAAGGGCCCGTGTTTTTGGGGGGCGGTGTTGGGGCCCCGGGAAGGGCGGGGGGGTTTTTGAGGGTGCGGTGTTGGGCCCCGGAGGACAGGCCCTTTAAGGTGGGTTTGGGGTTTTCCCTTTGGGGGACAGTGTTCCCTTTTGGGGTGGTTTTTTTGCCCGGGAAAGGGCAGTGTCCCCGGGGGGGTGGTGGGGTTGCCCTTTTGGGGGGACCCGTGCTCCTTTAGGGGCTGGGTTCCCTGGAGGAAAAAGGGTTTTTGGGGGGTGGCCGGGGATTTTCCCCCCGGGGGGACAGTGTTTTTGAGGGGGGTGGTGTTGCCCCTGAGGGGCATGCCCCTTTGGGGGGGCGGGGTTCCCTTTGGGGGAAAATGTTTCCCCCGAGGGTGCTTGGGGTTTCCCCCGGAGGACGTGCTCCTTTTAGGGTCTGGTGATACCCGGGGGGAAAAGGGGGTTTTTGGGGTTCTGGTGTTGCCCCTGGAGGGGAAAAGGGGTTTATTGAGGGTGCTGGTTTTTTTACCCCGGGGAATGCCCCTTTTGGGTCTGGTGTTCCTTGGAGGAAATTGCTCCTAGGGGGTGTTTTTCCCCCGGGAGGAAAAGTGCCCCTTGGGGGGCTGGGGGTTTTGGGCCCGGAGGACAGTGCCCTTTAGGTTCCTTTGGGTTTCCCCTGGAAAGGGCAGGCTCTTGGGATGGTGTTTCCCCCCGGAGGACGGGGCCTTGGGGGGTGCCCCCCCGGGGTTGCCCCCGGAGGACAGTGTTTTGGGGTGGGTGGTTTTTCCCTGGAGGGCAGTGGGTCTTGAGGGTTTGGGTGTTGCCTGGAGGAAAGTGTTTTTTAAAGGGTGCCCGGTGTTCCCTGGAGGGCAGTGCTCTTTTGGGGGGGCTGGTGTTTTTCCCTTGGGGGCAGTGTCCCGGGGTGCTGGGGGTTGCCCTGGGGGGACCCGTGGTCCCCAGGGGTGCCGGGTTGCCCCTGGGGGAAAAAGTGGCTCCTTGGGGGGGCTGGTGTTGCCCTGGGACATTTCTTCCTTGGGGGGTGCTGGGGTTCCCTGGGGCCCCGGTTCCCTGGGTGCTGGTGTTGCCCTGGAGGGCGTGGTCCCTTAGGGGCTGGTGGGTTTCCTTGGGGGAAAAGGGTTCCCCCGAGGGTGCTGGTTCCCTCTGGAGGGGCAGTTTCTTTTTGGGGTGCTGGTTTTTCCCTGGAGGGAAATTGGCCCCCTTTGGGTGTGGTGTTGGGCCCTGGGGAAAAGTGCTCTTGGGTGCTGGTTTTGCCCTGGGGCAGTGGGTTCCTGAGGGTTTCTGGTTTTTTGTCCCTTGGGGGCAGTGCCTGAAAGGGTTTCTGGGGTTTCTCTGGAGGGCAAATGCTCTTTTGGGGGGGGTTGGGGTTGCCCCTTTGGGGGGACAATTCTCCTTTTGGGGTGCTGGTGTTGCCCTGGAAAGGAAAAGTTTGAGGGTGCTGGTGTTTTCTTGGAAAAACAGTGCCTTTCTTGGGGGGCTGGGTTTTCCTTAAAGGGGCAGGGGGCTTCCCTTTAGGGTGGGGGTTGCCCCTTTAAAGGGCAGTGCTTCTTGGGGTGGGTGGTTTTGATTTTGGGGGCAAATGCTCCTTTAGGGTGCTTTGGGGTTTCCCTTGGGGGACAGTGCCTTTGGGGGGTGCTTTGGGGTTGCCCGGAAACGTGCCTTAAGGGGCGGTGTTCCCCCCGGAGGACCCGTGCTCCTTTAAAGGGGGCCCGGGTTGCCCCTTTGGGAAGGGGCAGTTTCTCCTTAGGGTGCTTTGGGGTTTTTTCTGGAGGAAAAAGTGCTCCGGGGTTTCTGGTGTTGCTCTGGAGGAAGGGGAACGGGGTTTTTCCCGGGGCGTGCCCGGGTTTCCCGGGGGGTTTGGAGGAAGTTGCTCTTGGGTGGGTGTTTTTTTCCCTGGGGACAGTGCTTTGAGGGCTGGTTTTGCTCCCCGGAGGACAGGCTTGGGGTTGCTGGTTTTTGCCCTGGAGGAAAAAGTCCCCCTGGGGGTTTTGGTGTTTGCTCCTGGAGGACAAGTGCTCCTGAGGGGGGTGGTATTGCTCCTTGAGGAAAAGTTTCTCCTGAGGGTGCTGGTGTTACTCTGGAAGACAGTGCTCCTGAGGGTGCTGGTGGGTTTCCCTGGAGGACAGTTGCTCCTGAGGGTGCCTGGTGTTTGCTCGGAGGACAGTGCTCCTGAGGGTGCTGGTGTTGCTCTGGAGGGGCAGTGCTCCTGTGGGGCTGGTGTTGCTCTGGAGGACAGTCCTTTCCTGAGGGTGCTGGTATTGCTCTGGAGGACAGTGCTCCTGAGGGTGCTGTTGTTACCCCTGGAGGACAGTGCTTTTTGAGGGTGCTGGTGTTGCCTTGGGAGGACAGTGCCTCTAGGGTGCTGGTTTGGGTTTCCCTGGAGGACAGTGCTCCCCAGGGTGCTTTGGGGTTTGCCCTGGAGGACAGTGTCTTGAGGGTGCTGGTGGTTGCCCTGGATGGACAGTGCTCTTGAGAGTGTTGGGGGGTTGCCCCTGGAGGACAGTGCTCCGGGGTGCTGGTGTTTGCCCCCGGAAAGGGCAGTGTTCCCGAGTGTGCTGGTGTTGCCCTGTAGGGAAAAGTGCTCTGAGAGTGTTTTGGGGGTTGCTCTGGAGGACAGTGCTTCTGAGGGTGCTGGTGTCTCTCTGGAGGACAGTGCTCATGTGGATGCTGGTGTTGCCCTGGAGGACAGTGCTCCTGTGGGTGCTGGTGTTGCTCTGGAGGACAGTGCTCCTGAGGGTGCTGGTGTTGCTCCCGGAGGAAAAGTGCTCCTGAGGGTGCTGGTGTTTTCTCCCGGAGGAACAGTTTCTTCTGAGGGTGCTCGTTTCTCTCTGGGGCCGTGCTCCCTGTGGTGCTGGTGTTGCCCTGGAGGACCCGTGCTCCTGAGGGTGCTGGTTTGCCTGGAGGGACATGTGGCTCCTGAGGGTTGCTGGTGTCCTCTTGAGGGCAGTGCTCCATTTTGGATGCTGGTGTTGCCCTGGAGGACAGTGCTCCTGTGGGTGCTGGTGTTGCTCTGGAGGACAGTGCTCCTCTGGGTGCTGGTGTTGCCCTGGAGGACAGTGCTCCTGAGGGTGCTGGTGTTGCTCTGGAGGACAGTGCTTCTGAGGGTGCTGGTGTCTCTCTGGAGGACAGTGCTCATGTGGATGCTGGTGTTGCCCTGGAGGACAGTGCTCCTGTGGGTGCTGGTGTTGCTCTGGAGGACAGTGCTCCTGAGGGTGCTGGTGTTGCTCTGAAGGACAGTGCTACTGTGGGTGCTGGTGTTGCTCTGGAGGACAGTGCTCCTGAGGGTGCTGGTGTTGCTCTGAAGGACAGTGCTACTGTGGGTGCTGGTGTTGCTCTGGAGGACAGTGCTCCTGAGGGTGCTGGTGTTGCCCTTGAGGACAGTGCTCCTGAGGGTGCTGGTGTTGCCCTGGAATACAGTGCTCTTAAGGGCGCTGGTGTTGCCCTGGAGGACAGTGCTCCTGAGGGTGCTGGTGTTGTTCTGGAGGACAGTGCTCCTTAGGGTGCTGGTGTTGCTCTGGAGGACAGTGCTCTTGAGGGTGCTGGTGTTGCTCTGGAGGCGTGGCTCCTTAGGGGGCTGGGGATGGAGGAACAGTGCTCCTGAGGGTGCTGGGTTGCCTGGAGCAGGGGGG
>NC_069453.1:103738-126980 GCF_026875155.1 Cherax quadricarinatus | reverse complement strand
CTTTTGCTGACTCATTTTAACGAAGATCCGTGTCGTCCCATAAGTCACACCACATACCCTTTTCCCATTGCATACCTAGGTATCACGGAAAATCCCCGGGGATAACAAGCCCATCGTGGCTCCAGTGACACCCCCGGGTCAACTCAACGCAAACAGTGTTGATCCCTGTAGCTCTGCAGCGCCATTTTTGTAATGAGCGCGCACCCCTCCTTCTCAATGGTTGTGACGAACTGAGGTAGCTCGCCGAACGCAGGGGGGTGCAGCGCAAAACCTCCTCGCCGTGGCGGCAGCGAATGCCCGTAGAAATTTTGTACATGTAAGAAAAGGACACAAGTGAAAAAAGTGACATTTTTTGTGCAACGTTTCGCTCCCCAGGAGTTTTATAAACCCATTACAAACAAAAATGGACACAGAGGTATAAAAGGCTCAGGGAGGTGAAAAATTTTTTGAGGTACCATTTGATTTCACTAGTGGGTAGTATAGTGTTTAGGGGGTAGTGACAAAAAAATACAATAAGGTGGGCAATTAATTCGTACAGGTAAAAGGAAAAAAGCTTTCTTGGTAACAAAAAATGGGTTTGGGACAATATAAAGGGAATGGGGCACTTGTTTCAGTTTTCCCTTTTTTGGGCTTTGGTAGTAAACAGGGGGAGACTATGTGATGGCAGGGTTTTTCTGTTTTTTTCAGGGGATTCTTGCTAAATTCGGGGAAAGGGGAAGGCCCTTGTTTTGTTAAATTTTTTCGAAACAGCGACATTTCTGATTCAAGGGACTTGCGTGTGCGGAAATTTGTTTCTTTTATCACTAATTGGGCGCTCTGAATTTTATAAGAGATTGGTGGGAATTTTTGGGGTTTCACAGCTTGTTTAAATTTTCGTTCCTACAGCTTTTATTTTCTTTTGGCGGGTTCGAGGTTTTTTGCTGTTTCACCCACGTAGATCTTGTCACAGCCTCCACAGGGTATATTTAAACCCTGCATTACTGGTTCGTGGTGCTTGGGTTTTGTCCGGGTTTGATCCTTTATTGAAGTGGTAGAAGCGATGCGACTCTGGTGTTACTTGTGAAAGTACTTTTGAGACGTTTAGTGCAACCTGGCTGTTGGGAAGAATTATAACTTTGTTGGAAGCGGTGTTGATGCGTGGAGAATTGATGATCTGAAGAGCTCTTTTCTTGCAGTCTTTGATGAAAAAAGAAGGAAATTGTAACTCAGTGAATGTTTGGTGAATGTAAGTACATTCCTCGTCAAGAAACTCAGGACTACAAATTCGGTATGCTCTTAGGAAAAACCCGATAGTGATGCTCTTTGGTCTTGGTATCTTGACTGAATAGAAGTGTGTGAGATCATTTTTATTGGTGGGTTTCCGATAAACTTGAAATCTTAGGTTGTTGTCTACTTTGTGAATGAGGACGTCGAGGAAAGGTAGCTTGTCATTGGGACTCTTCTTCTAGTGTAAACTGAATCGCTGGTTCAACTGCGTTGAGCCTTGCCTGAAGATCCCGTACATCAAAACGTTTTGGAGTTATTACGAGGACATCGTCCACGTAACGTAACCAAGTGACGCTTGAAGGGATGATGTGGCGAAGTGTTCGGACTCTAGGTGTTCCATGTATAAGTTGGCTAGGACGGCACTTATTGGGGACCCCATTCCCATGCCGTAGGTTTGTTTGTAGAGCTTGTTATTGAAGGAAAAACAGTTGAAGTTAACACAGAGTTCAATCAAGTCAACAAAATCTCCGGGAGGTAAAGGAAGATTAAGGTCCTGGTTGACTTTACGTCGTAGAACCTCGATGGCTTTTTTGGTAGGTACTTTTGTGAAGAGGGAAGTCACATCCAAACTGCTTAGTTTCTTGTTACGGATGGAGAGGTTACGGATGCGGTTGAGAAGGTCGCCTGAGCGGGGCTGATGGTCCCCAGAAGGCAGGAAAGATGTTTGGCAAGAACTCCGGCTAGTTTGTGTGGAGCACTGCCTATTCCTGACGTGATTGGTCTGAGAGGATTATTGTGTTTATGGGTCTTGGGTAAACCATACATGTGTGCTGGTTTAGGGTTGCTTGGTAACAAGTACAGAAGTTTCTTCCCTTCTCTAGTGCGTTTGAGTATTTGTCTGGTTTTGTATAGAAAGTCTTTGGTGAGCGTCTCCCACTGTTGAGTGCTGATGGGTTCGTATGTAGATTGATCATTCAAAAGGTCCATCATTTTAGTGTTGTAGTCACTGGTGTTGAGTATGACGACTCCACCACAGCTAACCTCCAACAGAAGATCAAACTCAATCGCAAACTTCAGTACCTCTGCACTAACAGTCGATGGAAGGAAATGGGACGCGAATCCCTGATAAACAACTTATCGTCACGCACCTTAACCGACTACGAGAAACAAGCACTGAGTCTGGGACTCAAATTTACCACCAACATACGCAAACCTAACTATCAACTCAATCTTGTTACCAGGAAACCATAGACACAGTGACAGCAACTTCCAGAAGGGTTATATACAGGGCCTTCTCACTGCAGCTTTATGTGAACCTTCTTCTTCTAATCTTCCTAGAAGATACATCACTGCCCTTAAGGACCTTGCCAACGACCCCAACATTATCGTCACCACCGCCGACAAAGGAGGTGGAGTCGTCATACTCAACACCAGTGACTACAACACATAAATGATGGACCTTTTGAATGATCAATCTAACATACGAACCCATCAGCACTCAACAGTGGGAGACGCTCCACCAAAGAGCTTTCTATACAAACCAGACAATACTCAAACGCACTAGAGAGGGAAGAAACTTCTGTACTTGTTACCAAGCAACCCTAAACCAGCACACATGTATGGTTTACCCAAGACCCATAAACACAATATTCCTCTCAGACCAATCACGTCAGGAATAGGCAGTGCTCCACACAAACTAGCCGGAGTTCTTGCCAAACATCTTTCCTGCCTTCTGGGGACCATCAGCCCCGCTCATCTTAAACACTCAGGCGACCTTCTCAACCGCATCCGTAACCTCTCCATCCGTAACAAGAAACTAAACAGTTTGGATGTGACTTCCCTCTTCACAAAAGTACCTACCAAAAAAGCCATCGAGGTTCTACGACGTAAAGTCAACCAGGACCTTAATCTTCCTTTACCTCCCGGAGATTTTGTTGACTTGATTGAACTCTGTGTTAACTTCAACTGTTTTTCCTCAATAACAAGCTCTACAAACAAACCTACGGCATGGGAATGGGGTCCCCAATAAGTGCCGTCCTAGCCAACTTATACATGGAACACCTAGAGTCCGAACACTTCGCCAACATCATCCCTTCAAGCGTCACTTGGTTACGTTACGTGGACGATGTCCTCGTAATAACTCCAAAACGTTTTGATGTACGGGATCTTCAGGCAAGGCTCAACGCAGTTGAACCAGCGATTCAGTTTACACTAGAAGAAGAGTCCAATGACAAGCTTACCTTTCCTCGACGTCCTCATTCCACAAAGTAGACAACAACCTAAGATTTCAAGTTTATCGGAAACCCACCAATAAAAATGATCTCACACACTTCTATTCCAGTCAAGATACCAAGACCAAAAGAGGCATCATCATCGGGTTTTTCCTAAGAGCATACCGAATTGTAGTCCTGTTTCTTGACGAGGAATGTACTTACAATTCACCAAACATTCACTGAGTTACAATTTCAATGGGCACGACCTTGGGCACGACCTTGGGCACGACCCTGGCACGACTTGGGCACGACCTACTTCCATATTGGACAAATGTGACACCACCTACGACTGCTGCACCTCTCCTGCCTACAGTATATAAGCTACTTCTTCACTCATGCTGTATTCTTTTAAAGACTGATGGACTGATTACCTCAAACTCCTCATGTTCTTCACCGTTCTCCTTTGTATGACTGATTGAAGCCACTGTGTGGTGAAACGTTTCCTCAATAAAGATACCCAAGAGTTGCACATGTGTCTAATTTATCAACTTGTCGGTTCTGTGAACCATTCATCTACAAACCTGTCAGACACTGCAACATCATGGATCTTGATACAAAGAATTCTTCACCAATTGTCCAACCTTTGGACGAAGACCTTCGACTAGTGGATGGTACCATTATGACCCCGCCTCCTCCTGCTTCGCCTCACCTGACTACGGCCATATGCTGTACTTTCTACAAGACTGAACACATCGACTCCAGGCTGAGGGACTGATTACCTCAAACTCCTCCTCTCCTTACACCTCTCTATTTTGTATTGGACTAATGAAGTCACTGTGTGGCGAAAACTTTTTCTTCAGTAAAGATTCCCATATGTTGCATAAGTGTCCTCAATCTTTAACTTGTCATTTTTAAACCATTTATCAAAAGGGTGAATTTGGTGCAGAGATTTAATAGCTCGTGTATGTGTGAATTTTCATTTGAGCTGCCTCCTGGGGTGATCTCTGCTAAAATATTATTTGCTACACTACTCTATTTTAGGTGTCTCAAGTTGAAATCCCCCGCAGCAAGGTGTTTGGGGCAGGAGTTGGGAGATTTTTAGACAGTGATCATTTTCAAAAGCTTTCGTGGAATTGCTGGGAAGTTGCATCCTGAGCTTGTATAACAACCTCAATGACAGGTTTTGGTTTTAAATCTTTACTGCCAAAACTTCAACTACTTTCAGCTGAGGTGTTTAGTAGTTCTAGCAAATGAGCGACTCTGTGACATACAGGCCCAACCCCCACTTGTTGCCTGTTTAGTCTATCGCATCTGAATAGGTTATAACCGGGGATCCATGTTTTCGTTGTAAAAATGATCCTTTATGTGGGTCTCTGTGAATGCTTCACCATTGCATTTGACTCCATGAGCAGTCCCTTGATGTAAGGAATTTTGTTGTTTGTTGACGGCTTTAGACCTGTATGTTTGCCAAAGACAAATGTCATGGTATTGATTGAATTTAGTTTGGGTTTTTATTTGCTGGCTCTAAATATTTGTTGTTCTGGAGTGGAGCCCAATGACTGTGCCTCTGCTCCAGAAGCTTTTTCAGTTGTTGTAAGTTTTACTGTCATTCTTGCCAGCCCTTTTTTTCCTCCTGGCCCTAAGAACCTCATTCTCTGGAGAGGTTATGGTTTCCTCTTTTGTTTCTCATAGACTCGCTGGTCTTGTCTTCTTGTCTCTTTATATGATGTGCCTGGGTGTATGCTTTTATAGCATTTTCTTTCATGGAGTGATGAGTGACACATTTCTGGTGAAAATAAGTTACAGGGAGTTCACTGTCCTGTTGTCACGTGAGTGCGGCTTTTTTTGGGGATGGTCAAAGGTGCATTTTCCACCTGTTTTACCAGATATACCATGCCTGCAATCCCCAAGGTATAGAATTTGCATAGATTGGAATTTTGTTTGCTAGGATTTTTTGTAGTTTACATTCGCTGCTGATGCATTTTTTCTGTTTCCTCTCTGCCAATTCGCCCCTGATGGGACATCGTATATCCACCAGGTTTTGCTGGTAATGTTTTGAACACTTTTCCCTTGAGGCATCACCCCCATTTATTCCATCTTCAGCATATCACTATTTTGTACCTTGTAAATTGAATAGGATTGTTCTTACCTGTTTCATCCCCAGGGCCACTATCTCTTATTGGTGCACTGTCATCCGGACAACACTAGCACCCTCAGGAGCACTGTCGTCCAGACAGCCCGTCCTAGCTGTCCATACCATGCTGACATGTCTTTCAAGAAGGATCTTTTATTGGTGTTCTTGTTTTTAGTATAGATGCAATTTTTCTCAATACTTTTGGGAGACCGACGTGGTCGCTGGTTTAAAATTCCTGCACAACCCAGGGACCTTTTTCCACAGAGATTGTAAGCAATCCAGGCATGATTTCGTCAGTTACCCTTCCTGCAGACTACACAGATTTTCTTGGTGGTGGCCATTTGCAACATTTTTCAACTCTCCTAACTAGCTGGTCTATAACTACTAGAAGTATTTACTTGTCTTTAACAATTCTCCTTGTTTGGCTGGCTGGGATAGCCAGCCAAACTTAGCTTTCTTTGTTTGTAGATAAGACTTACAATTTCGTCCATCAGGGTTTTTCATCAACTTGTAGAGTCACTAATGGACAAAATGTCTTCACAACACAGTACAATAACCTGCAGTGAGAGTCATATTTATAAGTGTTAGAACATCCAACCTCTTTTCATTCATTACATTAACTTCCAAACATTTCATCTCATCTGTACTTGACTATGCACACCTTTAAACAACCCAACTTTTCAATTATTCTCTATTTTGAAGTTGCATTCCATAACAAGCTTTGTTTATGGAGGAATTCTCACCCACTCTTTTTACTTGTTTAATATTTTTATTATGCACTCTATGGCCATCATCCTGTGCACAGTAATCAAAAGATTACATAGGTACAAATGAGGGCCAGGGACTTACCCCCAAAATTACAGAGGCACATAATGGTCACCAGTTCACTCAACATGCAAGTCAAATATTTTACCAGTAAACTTTTCTTTTCAAAAATATTTTTAGTAGACTTTTACACCAGCTATCCCAAAAATGAAAAAAATTACCGCCATAAAAACCTATGTCTGCTACAGATTTAGTACCAAGTGTCGCTTGGGTAGCATGTAATTTATGCAAAAAATGGGGTCATGGCTCATGTGCAAATATCCATCAATATACCACAAATGATATTAAAAACCCGGGAAAAGGCTTTGGGTCAGCCAAAGCGACATGAGGCAGTGAGAGCAAATTTCATTTATACTGAAAGTCAAAAACACCAACAAAATAATATCTTTGAAAAAATTGACAATCTTTTTATGGAAGTTGGGAAAGTAAAGAGAGTGGGTCAGCTGGAGCAGTCACCTCTGGTGCAGTCTTGGAAGATAGTGCCTCCTAATATATAGAAATTCAAGAGAGTGCACCAGATGATAATAGTGGTCCTGGTACTGATGAAACAAGTGAAGACCAAGACATACAAGATCCAGAGATACAAAATAGCAATTCTGTTGGAGATGGGAAAAAGAGGATGATGCTTTGGGGGATAACTGCACAGGGCTTTGGGGGTCAACTCTCCCTTGGTCCGGTCTGAAACCAGGCCTCTTGGTGGATTGGGGTCTGATCAACCAGGCTGTTGCTGCTGGCCACACATAAAATGACGTACAAACCACAGCACGGCTTGGTCAGGTACTGTGCCTGTCCAGTGCCTTCTTAAAGACAGCCAGGGATCTATTGGTAATCCCCCTTATGTATGCTGGGAGGCAGTTCAACAGTCTTGGGCCCCTGACACTTTTGTCTTGTCTTTCAGTGTATTCGTCGAGCCCTTGCTTTTCATTGGGGGAATGTTGCATCTCCTGCCGAGTCTTTTGCTTTCACAGGGAGTGATTTTCGTGTGCAAGTTTGGTACTAAACCCTCTAGGATTTTCCTAGTGTATATTATCATGTATCTCTCTCACCTGTATTCCAGGGAAAACAAATCAAGGAATTTCAGCCGTTCCCATACTTGTGTGCGGTGAGAGGTCTTCGTACACTCTCCAGGACATCAATTTTGCCTGCCTTGAAGGAGGCAGTTAGTGAACAGTAGTATTCCAGCCTAGAGAGAACAAGCGATTTGGAGAGAATCATCCAGGGCTTGGCGTCCCAAGTTTGGAAGATTCTCATTATCCATCCCATAATTTTTCACGGGGAGATCCTGTGGCACTATCACTCCCAGGTCCTTCACGTTACTTTTTTGCTCTGTTGCATGGTTATAATTTGTTGTATACCCTGATACAGTTTTAATTTAATAAATTTCTCCATATCTGAGTAGTAGAAATTTCTCTTCATTGAACTTCACATTGTTTTGAGTGGCCCATTTGAAAATTTGGTTTATGTCCGCTTGGAGTCTTGCGGTGTCTTTGAAGGAGGAAAATTTAGGTGTCATCCGCCAAGGAAGACACGGAGCTATGGCTTAAATCTCTGTCTAAATATCAATAACAGCAACAATAATAATAATAATAATAACAATAATAATAATAATATTGATAATAATAATAGTTTATTTGGACATGATAAATAGTTGTACAAGGAACTATAGTAGTTGGGTGTACATGCCAAAAGCCAATTGTATTGTAGAGCATTATGGGCAGGCTTAAAATTAACTTAAGATTAACTAAGCAACGATAGATTCAGTGGTAAAAATTACAGTAAACAAATTAGAACATGAAGCACAAATGAGTTTTTTAAACAATGAAATTTGAACATTACAAATATGAAGCATTATAGTTGTACAAAACTACAGGATTACAAAGTATAATATAATAAAATGCGGGTTATAATAGTCATATATAGGGGATGAGGAAAGGGATGGGAGAAAAGTACATCTCCTTTTAAAAATTTGGAGCACGCATCAATAATGGGGCCTCTACCCTTCAGACGAACTGTTTGCCATATCCTTGCCAAATGATCTTATGTGTCAAAGATTGAAGTTTTTTTGTAACTGATTCTCTTCATCCAAAAATGCCTCAATCTTAAAGCATAAATTGTGGTATGCTTGTGTCAGAACCAAAAAGGGTATGGTAGGATTGTGGACATGGAGTCGATGAAGCTGTGGTTTCCCAAATCTCACATTGGTTTCAGAGCATGTAAAACTGAAAAATTTGGCTAAGCTGATCTTTCAAAGAGGGATAGTTAAAATTTTTTGGTTTTGTCGGGAGTATTTTTGGAACAATAAAAGAAAAAAAATTCAACTAATTTTAGGGACTTAAGGCTAGGGAATTGACACCATGAGTCCACTATCATCTTCTATCATCAGGAGGAGCCACTTTCTATGGTGCACCAACAAATAAGAACTCTTGGGTGTCACTACGCCCGGGTCCGGCTGGGTTACAAGTATCTTTGGCAGGTTAATCACCACCACCAGATGTAGCCAAACGAAATTAAACTTTGCCCAAGGATATTGTCACACCCCCGTTATTTTTTATGGAGTGCGATAAAATTAAAGAATTAGAAAAACTCATCAGAAGTGTTCAAAAAATGGCTAAGATTTTATCCACAGTGGTATATTACAGACCTTCGGGGAATTTCCCGACTTTGCCCAGCTGTAAATAAAGCATACCACAGTGTCATGTGTGGTTGTTGTGTTGGGGTGTGGTTGTGTGGTGTGTGTGTGTGTGTGTGTGTGTGGGTGTTGTGTGTGTGTTGTGTGTGTGTGTGGGGTTTTGTTTTGTGGTGTGTGTGTGTGTTTATTGTGTGGTGATAATTTGTATGGTTTGGTGTGTGGTGGAGGAGACTCAGCAAACATTTCACCAATAAATCATACAGTTGGACCGGGGGTGGAAGGTGAAATTTTTCATTACTCTAAAATTTGTTCATGATTGCAGCCTGTATAAACGTAAGTAACCATTCTTCAGTATTCATTTCCTTTTTAATTGTGAGTTCTTACCTTTTTAAAATTTTGATTCATTACCTTTTACCTAGTTAGCCCTCAAAAATTTGGGGGCCCGGGCCCCCGGACCCCTTGTGTACCTCTGTAATCTGTAAATACCTTTGTAACTTGGGAATTCTTCGCTTGCCTAATTCTTGGGGACGACATATTCAACATTGAACAAATTTCACACCTATACGCTGCACTCTCCGCCAAAGTTTATAAGCTCCTTCTCGCACTATGCCGATTCTATTCAAGATTTTGGAGACCACCCACTCGGTTGAGGGGTGATTACCCCATTTTCCTCCTTTCTTCAAGATTCCCTTTGATGGACTGATGAAGCCACTGTGTGGCGAAAAGTTTCCCCAAAAAGATAACAAAGTTGCCCCAAAGGTCAATTTTATAACATGTCGGTTCTCTGAACCATTTTATCTACAAACCTTTGTAATTTTCATGTTGGATAGACCTACCTGGAGTTCAATGCCTTTGTAAATTGTGAGTTCATTACCTTTGTAAATTGTGAATTCATTACCTCTGTAACTTGCTCAGCTATCAAAACTTTGAGGCCCAGTCCCTGGACCCATTATGTACCTCTGTAATCTTTTGACTTTCCGCCCACAGGATGGGTATGGGGTGCATAAAAAACATATTAAACTTAAACTAACTTTTAGACCACTGTCCTCCAGAGCAACACCAGGACCCTCAGGAGCACTGTCCTCCAGAGCAACACCAGGACCCTCAGGAGCACTGTCCTCCAGGGCAACACCAGGACCCTCAGGAGCACTGTTCTCCAGAGCAACACCAGGACCCTCAGGAGCACTGTTCTCCAGGGCAACACCAGGACCCTCAGGAGCACTGTTCTCCAGAGCAACACCAGGACCCTCAGGAGCACTGTTCTCCAGAGCAACACCAGCACCCTCAGGAGCACTGTTCTCCAGAGCAACACCAAGACCCTCAGGAGCACTGTTCTCCAGAGCAACACCAGGACCCTCAGGAGCACTGTCCTCCAGAGCAACACCAGCACCCACAGGAGCACTGTTCTCCAGAGCAACACCAGCACCTCAGGAGCACTGTCCTCCAGAGCAACACCAGCACCCTCAGGAGCACTGTTCTCCAGAGCAACACCAGCACCCTCAGGAGCACTGTTCTCCAGAGCAACACCAGGACCCTCAGGAGCACTGTTCTCCAGAGCAACACCAGCACCCTCAGGAGCACTGTTCTCCAGAGCAACACCAGCACCCTCAGGAGCACTGTTCTCCAGAGCAACACCAGGACCCTCAGGAGCACTGTTCTCCAGAGCACCACAAGCACCCTCAGGAGCACTGTTCTCCAGAGCAACACCAGCACCCTCAGGAGCACTGTTCTCCAGAGCAACACCAGCACCCTCAGGACCACTGTTCTCCAGAGCAACACCAGCACCCTCAGGAGCACTGTTCTCCAGAGCAACACCAGGACCCTCAGGAGCACTGTTCTCCAGGGCAACACCAGCACCCTCAGGAGCACTGTTCTCCAGGGCAACACCAGGACCCTCAGGAGCACTGTTCTCCAGAGCAACACCAGGACCCTCAGGAGCACTGTTCTCCAGAGCAACACCAGCACCCTCAGGAGCACTGTTCTCCAGAGCAACACCAGCACCCTCATGATCACTGTCCTCCAGAGCAACACCAGCACCCTCAGAAGCACTGTTCTCTTGAGCAACACCAGCACCCTCAGGAGCACTGTTCTCCAGAGCAACACCAGCACCCTCAGGAGCACTGTTCTCTAGAGCAACACCAGCACCCTTAGGAGCACTGTTCTCCAGAGCAACACCAGCACCCTCATGATCACTGTCCTCCAGAGCAACACCAGCACCCTCAGGAGCACTGTCCTCCAGAGCAACACCAAAGGGGGACCCCCCAGGAGCACTGTCCTCCAGGGCAACACCAGCACCCTCATGATCACTGTCCTCCAGAGCAACACCAGCACCCCCAGGAGCAGTCCTCCAGAGCAACACCAGCACCCTCATGATCACTGTCCACCAGAGCAACACCAGCATCCTCAGGAGCACTGTCCTCCAGGGCAACACTAGCACCCTCATGATCACTGTCCTCCAGGGCAACACTAGCACCCTCATGATCACTGTCCTCCAGAGCAACACCAGCACCCTCAGGAGCACTGTCCTCCAGAGCAACACCAGCACCCCCAGGAGCAGTCCTCCAGAGCAACACTAGCACCCTCATGATCACTGTCCTCCAGAGCAACACCAGCATCCTCAGGAGCACTGTCCTCCAGGGCAACACCAGCACCCTCAGGATCACTGTCCTCCAGGGCAACACCAGCACCCTCAGGAGCACTGTCCTCCAGGGCAACACCAGCACCCTCAAGAGCACTGTCCTCCAGGCAACACCAGCACCCTCAGGAGCACTGTCCTCCAGGGCAACACCAGCACCCTCAGGAGCACTGTCCTCCAGAGCAACACCAGCACCCTCAGGAGCACTGTCCTCCAGAGCAACACCAGCACCCTCAAGAGCACTGTCCTCCATTAAACCTTTTTGCTCTGTGCATCCAGGCAACACCAGCAACCCTCTAGGCAACACCAGCACCCTCAGGTGCACTGTCCTCCAGGCAACACCAGCACCCTCAGGAGCATCCTCCAGAGTAACACAGCACCCTCAAGAGCACTGTCCTCCATTAAACTTTTTGTCGTTGATCCAGGGCAACACTAGCAACCTCTGGCAAACCAGCAACTCAGCAACACGTCCTCCAGGCAACCAGCACCACAGAGAACTGTCTTCCAGGGCAACAAACAGCACCTCAGGAGCAACTGCCTCAGGGCAAACACTAGCACCTCAGGAGCACTGTCCTCCAGGGCAACACAGCACCTAAGGAGCATGTCCTCCATGGCAACATCAGCTCCTTAGAAGAACATGTCCTCCTGGACAGCACACAGAACCCTCATGGACACGGTCTCCAATGGCAACTAATCAGCTCCCTAGGTGCACTGTCCTCCAGGACAACACCAGAACCTCAGGAGCACTCCCTCAGAACATACACCAGCTACTTTCTTCCTGGCATACAGAGTGTAGTAGGATACAGACAGGATGTCAGCACAGCATATCTGTGGGACATGTAATAAAATCTTGAAAGGATATCCAGAATCACATGCAACCTATGCTTTTCCAAACACCATATCTCTTGTACTAGACTAAATACAGCCTCAAAAAAATGACCTCGAACTATCAAGGTGTTTTTGGTTGTGCAATAAAGATGTAGAACTTTGGGCAGGTATCAGAAAGGTACTAAGGAGATTAATAAATGATAAAAATAATCAAGATTTCAAAGATGACCTCTTGGATAGTCTACCAAATATATGTAAAACATGGGAGCAAAAGATAGTGTATCAAAAAATGCAGAATGCCCATACCACAACAGATTTTATTTATTTATTTATTTATTTATTTGAACATAATACAGTGAAGTACAAAGGAATACAGTTATTACAGTGCAACATGCCGAAGCTCCTTGTATGTAGAGCATTATGGGCAGCTTAAAATTAACTTAAGATTAACTAAGCAATGATATATTCAGTGGTACAAAAATTATTGTAAACAGATAACAGTTTAGCACAAATGAGTATTACAAAGACAGGTTATATGGTCATTACTGTGTTGCTGTGTAATCAGTAGAATGGAGTATTCTGTTAGGTAATGTAATTAAAAAATAAAGTTTGATTGGTTCACAGGTTAGACATTTATGAGATACAATAATGAGAAACATTTATGAGATACAATTTATGAGATACAATTATTCAGTATTTATTTACTTGTGGGTGAGTAAGTGATTTTTGAGAAGAGACTTGAATTTATAAACAGTGTTTCTTTTATATTCACAGGTAATGAATTCCAGATTTTAGGGACTTTTATGTGCATTGAGTTTATGCATAGCGTGAGATGGACACGAGGAACATCAAAGAGTGATCTGTGTCTTGTGTTATGGTCATGTGTTCTGTTGAGGTTGGTAAGGAGATGTTTGAGGGGAGGGTTTATGTCAGAGTTAAGTGTTCTATGAATTTAGTAGGTGCAGTAATAAGTAAGGATGTTTTGTGGAAATAAATGGTATAAAATACCGACACAATGGAAATATAAACACAAATGCAGTATAATGTGATCCTTTATTGACAACGTTTCACCCACACAGTGGGCTTTTTCAAGTCACACACGGATCTACCTGGGGTTGGAAGGTACGAGAGTATTTATAGTCATGTTGAGGTCAGGTGGAGAATGCTGCAGCTGATGATCTACCGGGTGGGGTGATAGAGTCTTGGGTAGCTTGGCAGGGGTATTGGACAAGTTGTGAGTAGACCTTCTGCAGTGTTCTATGTTCTTATGTGGGATAGCGATGAAGAAGTTTCTTGGCGAGTGGTTCAGCTATGTTATAGAAGCCATTGTTCTGGTTGAAATTGTTGGTTATAGAGATAAACGATGATTCCAGGATTCTTCTGTATTGAGTGTTGTCTTCTGTGGCTATAAGTCTTGAGTTTCTGTAGTTAATTAAATGGTTGTGTGAATTGCGATGTTGTACACAGGCATTCCTTGTATCGTCAGTCCTGCTTGCATATTGGTGTTCTGAAATCGTGTTTGGAGGTCTCTTGATGTTTCGCCCACATATAATTTGTTGCAGTCATTACAAGGGATTATGTATACCCCTGCAGAGGACAAGCCTCCATCCTCTGCAGGGGTATACATAATCCCTTGTAATGACTGCAACAAATTATATGTGGGCGAAACATCAAGAGACCTCCAAACACGTATTTCAGAACACCAATATGCAAGCAGGACTGACGATACAAGGAATGCCTGTGTACAACATCGCAATTCACACAACCATTTAATTAACTACAGAAACTCAAGACTTATAGCCACAGAAGACAACACTCAATACAGAAGAATCCTGGAATCATCGTTTATCTCTATAACCAACAATTTCAACCAGAACAATGGCTTCTATAACATAGCTGAACCACTCGCCAAGAAACTTCTTCATCGCTATCCCACATAAGAACATAGAACACTGCAGAAGGTCTACTCACAACTTGTCCAATACCCCTGCCAAGCTACCCAAGACTCTATCACCCCACCCGGTAGATCATCAGCTGCAGCATTCTCCACCTGACCTCAACATGACTATAAATACTCTCGTACCTTCCAACCCCAGGTAGATCCGTGTGAGACTTGAAAAAGCCCACTGTGTGGGTGAAACGTTGTCAATAAAGGATCACATTATACTGCATTTGTGTTTATATTTCCAAGGATGTTTTGTAAGGTGAGTAGGTTTAGAGTTTTGAATATTGGTGGAGTGTGCTGCCTGTAGTGGGAATTTGTTATCATTCTGACTGCCGCCTTTTGTTGGGTAATTAATGGTCTGAGATGATTTATTGTTGTTGAGCCCCATGCACAAATTCCATAGGTGAGATAGGGGTAAATAAGTGAGTGATATAGGGCCAGGAGGGCTGACTGTGGAACATAGTACCGTATCTTCGATAGTATGCCTACGGTCATGGAATTTTTTTTGGAAATTTGTTGTATATGTGTTTGAAATTTGAGCCTATTATCAAGGTGGATTTCTAAAAATTTTCACTCTGTGAGCTTTGTGATAGGTGATCCGTTTATCATTATGTTAAGAGGGACATCTGTAGCTCTGTTACCAAACTGAATGTAGTAGGTTTTGTCAATGTTTATAGCAAGTTTGTTAGTACTCATCCAGGTTGATATTTTCTGTAATTCGGTATTTACAGTATTGGCTAGCGTGACTGGGCTTGGGTGAGAGAAGGCGTATGTAGTGTCATCTGCAAATAGTGTGGGTTTGAGTAGTTGCGATGCATTTGGTAGGTCATTTATGTATATGAGAAAGAGAAGAGGGCCAAGGACACTTCCCTGTGGGACACCAACTGTAATTAGCTGTGCAGAAGAGTTTACCCCATTTGTGTACACATATTGGCTTCTGTTGCTGAGGTATGACTTGAGGTAGTTGAGGGAGTGCCCTCTTATACCATAGTGTGACAATTTTATATGGAGCAAGTCATGGTCAACTGTATCAAAAGCTTTACGTAAGTCAATGAAGCTCCCCAGTAGGACTTCTTTTTTCTCTATTGTAGTGTATATGTGTTCTAGCATGTGTATAATAGCATCATTAGTATTTTTATTAGGCCTGAACCCAAACTGACAGGGGTTGAGTATGTTGTGGGAGATGAGGTAGGAATAGATTCGCTTATGAATTAATTTTTCGAAGAGTTTAGAGAGAGGGTGTAAGTTGGATATTGGTCTATAGTTGTTCAAGTCTGTTTGGTCTCCTCCTTTATGGATCGGGGTGACCCTTGCTATTTTGAGAACTGTAGGGAAGGTAGAGGATTCTATGGATTTGTTAAAGAGTGTTGCAATGATTGGTGATAGCACTTGTGACGTTTGTTTGTATTTAAAGGGTAGTAAGGTATTTAAATCTCCTGTCTTGTTTTTTATGTGTGTTGATAATAAGGGAGACTTCAGTAAGGTTAGTCGGAGCTAGGAACAGTGTGTTCGGGTAGTTGCCAGTGAGGTAGTCACTGGGTGGGGTATCTGAGCTTGGGATTTTATTGGCAAGGTTTTTTCCTATAGTGGAGAAGAAATTATTGAGTCTGTTTGCTGTTTTTAGTTGGGAGTTTGGGTTCATCTGGTTTTGTTAATTCACTTTCGCTATTTCGTGATATCTTTTTTGTTCCTAGAATTTCTGATAGGGTTTTTCAGGTTTTTTTTATATCACCTCGTAAGTTGGATAATCTGTTCTCATAATACAGTTTTTTAGCCCTTCTTATCAGGCTGGTTAGGATTGACGAGTAACGTTTTGTTTGGTCTCTGGTTATGTGACCCATTCTGTACTGTTTTTCATATAGGTGCTTTGTATTTATGGATTTTTAGGGCAGTGCTTGTTATAGACGTATTGGGTCTTTTTTAGAAAATTATTAATACATTTGTTAGTATCTGTATAGGTTTCTAGCTCAGTGTGCCAGTCAATGTTTCCCACTGCTGCTGAGAAGTTATTAATGGCTGCCTCATTGTGAAGTCTGAAAGTGACTTTAGTAGTGTCATGGGGTAATTTGCCAATATTTATAATGAGGAAGGTAGGGTAGTGATCTGTGGTATTATCTGTGATTATGCTTGATTTTAAAGGGGATATGGTGTTGGTCCAGATGTGGTCTAGTAGGGAAACACTAGTCTCTGTAACTCTTGTAGGTTTTGTTACTGCAACATGCAGTTACTCATAGTGTTTGTGAATTCAGTAACGTGTGGGTCCTGGTCTTGTAGGAGATTTATATTGAAGTCACCTGAGAGTAGTAAGTGATCTTTGTTCATGCGTGCATCAGTTATCATACTTCCTAGGTTTTGACTAAATTGGCTAATGTTTGACTGTGGTACTCTGTAGATGTTTATCACTGTGAGAGGTTTTTGTAGGTATTTGGATTTGAATTTAGCTATTATATATTCCCCATGTTCATCCCTTGTGCGAGTATTAGTGATACATTCTAGTTGGTCTGAGTAGTATATGGCTGTGCCACCCCCTTGTTGATCTGGCCTACAGTTGTGTATGGCTGTGTAATCATGAATGACATAGACATCTGTACTATCAGGTTTCAGCCAGGTTTCTGTTAGTGTAATGATGGACATACTGGCATGTAAGGAATTTAGTAATGCTATGAGGTCATCGTAATGTTTGCTTAAAGATCTGACATTGTAGTAAAAGACAGTTATGTTGTTGTGATGAATGGTTTGAAAAACCGACAAGTTGAAGATTGAGACACTTATGCAGCATAAAGATTCCCATATGCTGCATAAGTGTCTCAATCTTCAGTTATGTTGTTGTTGGCTCTGAGAAGTGCCTTTGTTTATTCTGCTGTGTAGTAATTACAGTTACTGTTTGATTCATTTAAGTCATTCAATAAGAGGTTGGTATCAGGATCACTGCTTGTAATCATAAGATTTATAGTGGATCTATAATTAGACTTAAGTATAAGACAAAGTAAATATTCTAAAGCTAAAAAATAGCACCTGAATTATTTTAACAAATGTAAATATATGAAATAAGGTAGTTTTTAAAGCTAAAATAAAGGGGACAATACAAAAGGGGCTAAAATAAGTATTGGTTAACAAATATAGCGGTAATCAAATAAGGGATCTTGGGAATATAATATTAAATAATGACATATTACACTTCAGCACCTGAAAATAAGTAACCATTTTTTTTATGACAGATTATCATTAAGTTTGTCTGGTTATTAAAGCATTGCAAATGTTGATTTATTGTATCCATCAAAGGAATAATTAAATAAATATATTAAATAAATAAACACAGACACACAGTGTTTGATCAGCATCGATCACAGGAAACTAAAGTAATCCATCTCTGTTGGAAAAAAAAATATCTAATTCCATCGCCGGATAAAACTTGGCTCCTCTTCAATCACTTCTCTCTTCTAACCTCTCACTCCTCATTACCTTAACTCACTTTCATTTTCTTTGCTTTCTGTTTACTTGTTTTTGCTCTCTTATTCTGTTTACACTTTTCGATGGCATCCAGGTCCTTCTGGAATACTGCTGCTCCTTTTTCATCCTCTTCCAGCTTTCTTTATTTTTTTGGAAACATTCTTTTTTCAGTATCATTTTCTCAAGTCTATTCTGCTTAGCTTTGTCAAGTAAATTATTTTGGGGAGTGTGTTGGGCCTGGTTGGCAATAGTCTGGTGTTGTGGATTTGTCTCTAGTGGGAACCACTTAGAGCATATGAACACGAATTGAGGATATTGTTGGTCCAAGGAGAAGGTTGGTGGTGGAAATGGGGCCAGCTGATGGGTTTCAGGTGCTGGTAGGGCCAGGGGAAGAGTTTCAGGTGTTGGTAGAGCTGCAGGAAGGGATTTAGATGGTGGTAGAGCCAGGGGAAGGGTTACAGGTGGTGGTAGGGACAGAGGAAGGGTTTTAGGTGATGGTAGAGACAGAGGAAGGGTTTTAGGTGGTGGCAGGGCCAGAGGAAGAGTTTTAGGTGGTGGTAGGGCCAGAGGAAGGGCTTTAGGTGGTGGTAGGGCCAGAGGAAGGGCTTTAGGTGGTGGGAGGGCCAGAGGAAGGATTTTAGGTGGTGGCAGGGCCAGAGGAAGGGTTTTATTTGGTGGTAGAGCCAGAGAAAGGGTTTTAGGTGGTGGTAGGGCCAGAGGAAGCGTTTTTGGTGGTGGTAGGGCCAGAGAAAGGGTTTTAGGTGGTAGTAGGGCTAGAGGAAGGGGTTTAGGTGGTGGTAGTGCTAGAGGAAGGGTTTTAGATAGTGGTAAAGCCAGTGGAAGGGTTTTAAGAGGTGTTAGGGCCAGGAGTTCAGAAAGAATTGGATGAAAATTAAACTGATATTTAGTGGGTGTTGTAAGTTCTAGAGCAAAGAGGGGTAGAGGTCCTAGAGGAAGGAGAGGTGGTGGTCCAAGAGCAAGGAGGGGTGGAGGTTCTAGAGCAAGGAGGGGTGGAGGTCCAATAGCAAGGAGGGGTGGAGGTTCTAGAGCAAGGAGTGGTGAAGATCCTGGAGCAATGAGAGCTGGACGTTCTAGAGGGAAAACTGGGCTGGACAGTTGTGTTCTAGCTGTTAAAATGATTTTGACAGCCTGATAGATGGCATAAACCATTGTCAGTATAAATCCGGTTATCAACAGATGGGTGATCTTCGTTGTGATGAGAATCCTTATATGATTTAGGTGCTCCATCCTTCTTCGTAGCACCTCCAGCTGTTTTTCCAGGCACCAGCTCTCATACACTAGACCAGCTACGGGAATCTCAACAATCCATGTAGAACACTCAACTACCTCATCCTTGTTGTTATCCATAAGCAAATTAAAATCATATATTCCAAAAGCGATAATTGACTTTTCGAGGGTCTCTTTTTCCAGTTTTTGGGACCTCAAAATCTGGCGATAAACGTGCCTCACAATAAGGCTGAGGCCGCACAGGACCAAGATGGCACACACAAAAAGAGTAAATTTCTTCATTTTTGTGGGTACTTTATAGAGGCAGTAAACTAAGATTACATGTTGATGTTATAGAAATGACCTACTGAGGTATACGCTAATAACTATAAAAAATATTATAGTTACGTTCGAATTTAGACCCAGTTATAAATTTGTAATTAATGTTACATTTATATAGTTGTGTGGGAATTTGGGTGTGATTGTTAAGTGAGTGTTGTAGTGAAGATAAATGAGTATTGTAGTGAAGATAAGTGAGTGTTGTAGTGAAGATAAGTGAGTGTTGTAGTGAAGATAAGTGAGTGTTGTAGTGAAGATAAGTGAGTGTTGTAGTGAAGATAAGTGAGTGTTGTAGTGAAGATAAGTGAGTGTTGTAGTGAAGATAAGTGAGTGTTGTAGTGAAGATAAGTGAGTGTTGTAGTGAAGATAAGTGAGTGTTGTAGTGAAGATAAGTGAGTGTTGTAGTGAAGATAAGTGAGTGTTGTAGTGAAGATAAATGAGTGTTGTAGTGAAGATAAGTGAGTGTTGTAGTGAAGATAAGTGAGTGTTGTAGTGAAGATAAGTGAGTGTTGTAGTGAAGATAAGTGAGTGTTGTAGTGAAGATAAGTGAGTGTTGTAGTGAAGATAAGTGAGTGTTGTAGTGAAGATAAGTGAGTGTTGTAGTGAAGATAAGTGCGTGTTGTAGTGAAGATAAGTGAGTGTTGTAGTGAAGATAAGTGAGTGTTGTAGTGAAGATAAGTGAGTGTTGTAGTGAAGATAAGTGAGTGTTGTAGTGAAGATAAGTGTGATGAAGCTTGACCGTGGTACCAGAACCATTGGTTCACTATCCACAAGCTTGACCGTAGAACCAGAACCATTGGTTCACTATCCACAAGCTTGACCGTAGAACCAGAACCATTGGTTCACTATCCACAAGCTTGACCGTAGAACCAGAACCATTGGTTCACTATCAAGAAGAATGCTTGACTGGAGTAACAGAACTACTGGTTCATCATCCAGTAGAATGCTAGACAAAATTAACAAGTGAAAATTGTCAATTTTCTTTCCAAACGATAGCTCGACTGACTTAACTGAAACAGTAGCTCACCATGGAGAAAACTGAATGAATCCCAGTGTCAGAAACACTGAATCATATAGTGGAATGCTAGACCAGAGTTTTAGAAGCATAAGTGCATTGAATACATGTTGGCAAACATAGGTACAATGAACACATGTTGGCAAACATTGGTACAATGAACACATGTTGGCAAACATAGGTACAATGAACACATGTTGGCAAACATAGGTACAATGAACACATGTTGGCGAACATTGGTACAATGAACACATGTTGGCAAACATTGGTACAATGAACACATGTTGGCAAACATAGGTACAATGAACACATGTTGGCAAACATAGGTACAATGAACACATGTTGGCGAACATTGGTACAATGAACACATGTTGGCAAACATAGGTACAATGAACACATGTTGGCAAACATTGGTACAATGAACACATGTTGGCAAACATAGGTACAATGAACACATGTTGGCAAACATAGGTACAATGAACACATGTTGGCAAACATAGGTACAATGAACACATGTTGGCAAACATAGGTACAATGAACACATGTTGGCAAACATTGGTACAATGAACACATGTTGGCAAACATTGGTACAATGAACACATGTTGGCAAACATAGGTACAATGAACACATGTTGGCAAACATTGGTACAATGAACACATGTTGGCAAACATAGGTACAATGAACACATGTTGGCAAACATAGGTACAATGAACACATGTTGGCAAACATAGGTACAATGAACACATGTTGGCAAACATTGGTACAATGAACACATGTTGGCAAACATAGGTACAATGAACACATGTTGGCAAACATAGGTACTAGTGGCTAACGCGACGGGCTGGAGTTTTGAGACTCTATGATCGCGGGTTCAATCCCGGCCGAGGGTATGGTTTATTTGCAATCGTGTCATTACGATTTCTTAAGTCATAGGTACACTGAATGCGTGTTGGCAAACAGTATGGAGGCAATGAAGGAAGATATTGATATACGAAAAATAAACCAGAATTACTAAATATTAGAGGGAAAGATTAAAAGTAATCTGGAGCAATTCAAAGGAGGCGAGAATCTGCATCTGGTAGCAGTTATACTGACTCTGAGAGACTAGGTCTCTCGGAGTCAGTCTAGAATTACATAAACTTGCTGCAGATTCAGTGCCGAAAAGTGAACTTAAGTGACTAAACGTAAGCTGCAGTGATGATGATAGAGTTGCAGTAGCCAAGAAACACTTGAAGGTGCCAAGAAACAGTTGCAGGTGCCAAGAAACACTTATAGGTGCCAAGAAACACTTACAGGTGCTAAGAAACACTTACAGGTGCCAAGAAACACTAGAAGGTGCCAGGAAACACTTACAGGTCCCAAAAAGCCCTTGCAGTAGCCAAGAAAAACTTGCAGTAGCCAAGAAACACTTGCAGGTGCCAAGAAACACTTTCTGGTGCCAAGAAACACTTGCAGATGCCAAGAAACACTTACAGCCACCAAGAAATACTTGCAGTAGCCAAAAAACACTTACAGGTGCCAAGAAACACTTGCAGATGCCAAGAAACACTTTCTGGTGCCAAGAAACACTTGCAGTAGCCAAAAAACACTTACAGGTGCCAAGAAACACTTGCAGGTGCCAAGAAACACTTGCAGATGCCAAGAAACACTTGCAGGTGCCAAGAAACACTTGCAGGTGCCAAGAAACACTTGCAGGTGCCAAGAAACACTTACAGTAGCCAAGAAACACTTGCAGGTGACAAGAAACACTTGCAGGTGCCAGGAAACACTTGCAGTAGCAAAGAAACACTTACAAGTGCCAAGAAACACTTGCAGGTGCCAAGAAACACTTGAAAGTGCCAAGAAACATTTGCAGGTGCCGAGAAACACTTGCAGGTGCCAAGAAACACTTGCAGGTGCCAAGAAACACTTGCAGTAGCAAAGAAACTCTTGCAGGTGCCAAGAAACACTTGCAGATGCCAAGAAATACTTACAGGTGCCAAGAAACACTTACAGGTGCCAAGAAAAACTTGCAGGTGCCAAGAAATACTTGCAGGTGCCAAGAAACACTTGCATGTGCCAAGATACACTTGCAGGTGACAAGAAACACTTGCAGGTGCCAAGAAACAATGGCAGGTGCCAAGAAACACTTGCAGGTGCCAAGAAACACTTACAGGTGTCAAGAAACACTTGCAGGTGCCATGAAACACCTGCCGGGGCCCCAGAAACACTTACAGTAGCCAAGAAACACTTGCAGGTGCCAAGAAATACTTGCAGATGCCAAGAAATACTTGCAGATGCCAAGAAATACTTGCAGATGCCAAGAAATACTTGCAGATGCCAAGAAATACTTGCAGATGCCAAGAAATACTTGCAGATGCCAAGAAATACTTGCAGATGCCAAGAAATACTTGCAGATGCCAAGAAATACTTGCAGGTGCCAAGAAACACTTACAGTAGCCAAGAAACACTTGCAGGTGCCAAGAAATACTTGCAGATGCCAAGAAATACTTGCAGATGCCAAGAAAATACTTGCAGATGCCAAGAAATACTTGCAGATGCCAAGAAATACTTGCAGATGCCAAGAAATACTTGCAGATGCCAAGAAATACTTGCAGATGCCAAGAAATACTTGCAGATGCCAAGAAATACTTGCAGGTGCCAAGAAACACTTGCAGTAGCCAAGAAACACTTGCAGGTGCCAAGAAATACTTGCAGATGCCAAGAAATACTTGCAGATGCAAGAAATACTTGCAGATGCCAAGAAATACTTGCAGATGCCAAGAAATACTTGCAGATGCCAAGAAATACTTGCA
>NC_069453.1:58738-88738 GCF_026875155.1 Cherax quadricarinatus | reverse complement strand
GGCCATATTAGAGTATGCGGCACTAGTTTGGAACCCACACCTAGCCAGCACGTGAAGAAACTAGAGAAAGTGCAAAGGTTTTGCAACAAGACTAGTCCCAGAGCTAAGAGGTATGTCCTACGAGGAGAGGTTAAGGGAAATCAACCTGACGACACTGGAGGACAGGAGAGATAGGGGGGACATGATAACGACATACAAAATACTGAGAGGAATTGACAAGGTGGACAAAGACAGGATGTTCCAGAGATTGGACATAGTAACAAGGGGACACAGTTGGAAGCTGAAGACACAGATGAATCACAGGGATGTTAGGATAAGTATTTCTTCAGCCACAGACTAGTCAGTAAGTGGAATAGTTTGGGAAGCGATGTAGTGGAGGCAGGATCCATACATAGCTTTAAGCAGAGGTATGATCAAGCTCACGGCTCAGGGAGAGTGACCTAGTAGCGATCATGAAGAGGCGGGGCAGGAGCTCGGACTCGACCCCCGCAACCTCAACTAGGTGAGTACAACTAGGTGAGTACACACACACACACACACACACACACACAACACACACACACACACACACACACACACACACACACACAACACACACACACACACACATGCACACACATACACACACACACACACACGCACACTCATACACACACACATACAGCACACACACACACACACACACAACACAACACACACACACAGGCAGGACTGCAAAGAGATCTGGACAGGCTGGACATGTGGTCCAGCAACTGGCTTCCCGAATTCAATCCAGCCAAATGCAAAGTCATGAAGATTGGAGAGGGGCAAAGAAGACCGCAGACAGAGTATAGGCTAGGTGGACAAAGACTACAGACCTCACTCAGGGAGAAAGACCTTGGGGTGACCATAACACCGAGCACATCACCGGAGGCACACATGAACCAAATAACCGCTGCAGCATACGGGCGCCTGGCAAACCTGAGAATAGCGTTCCGATACCTTAATAAGGAATCGTTCAAGACACTGTACACTGTGTATGTTAGGCCCATACTGGAGTATGCAGCACCAGTCTGGAACCCACACCTGGTCAAGCACGTCAAGAAGTTAGAGAAAGTACAAAGGTTTGCAACAAGGCTAGTCCCAGAGCACAAGGGAATGTCGTACGAGGAAAGGTTAAGGGAAATCGGACTGACGACATTGGAGGACAGATTGTCAGGGAGACATGATAACGACATACAAGATACTGCGGGGAATAGACAAGGTGGACAGAGATAGGATGTTCCAGAGAGGGGACACAGGGACAAGGGGTCACAACTGGAAGCTGAAGACTCAGACGAGTCACAGGGACGTTAGGAAGTATTTCTTCAGTCATAGAGTTTGTCAGCAAGTGGAATAGCCTAGCAAGTGAAGTAGTGGAGGCAGGAACCATACATAGTTTTAAGAAGAGGTATGACAAAGCTCAGGAAGCAGAGAGAGAGAGGATCCAGTAGCGATCAGTGAAGAGGCGGGGCCAGGAGCTGAGTCTCGACCCCTGCAACCACAATTAGGTGAGTACAATTAGGTGAGTACACACACACGCACACACACACACACACACACACACACACACACAAACACACACGGAGCTCGGACTCGACCCCCGCAACCACAACTAGGTGAGTACACGCATACTCATACACACACACACACACACACACACACACACACACACACACACACACACACACAGCATCGAAAGTCAAGTCTGACCCGAAGCTGTTGTCTAGCCACATCAGTAGGAAAACAGTCAAGGAGCAGGTAATCAGACTGAGGAAGGGTGATGGGGAGTTCACAAGAAACGACCGAGAGGTATGTCAGGAGCTCAACACTAGATTTAAAGAAGTATTTACAGTGGAAACCGGTAGGACTCCAGGAAATCAGAACAGGGGGGGGGGGGTACACCAGCAAGTGCTGGATGAGGTACACATAACAAAGGAGGAAGTGAAGAAGCTGCTATGTGAACTTGGCACCTCAAAGGCGGTGGGACTAGACAACATCTCTCTATGGGTCCTTAAAGAGGGAGCAGGGATACTGTGTGTGCCATTAACAAAGATCTTCAACACATCCATTGAAACTGGGCAACTTCCTGAGATATAGAAGATGGCAAATGTAGCCCCAGTTTTTAAAAAGGGAGACGGACATGAGGCATTAAACTACAGACCTGTATCACTAACGTGTATAGTATGCAAAGTCATGGAGAAGATCATCAGGAGGAGAGTGGTGGAGCACCTGGAAAGAAACAAGTGTATAATCGACAACCAGCACGGTTTCAGGGAAGGAAAATCCTGTGTCACAGACCTACTGGAGTTTTATGACAAGGTGACAGAAGTAAGACAAGATAGAGAGGGGCGGATCGACTGCATTTTTTTGGACTGCAAGAAGGCCTTTGACAGAGTTCCTCACAAAGAGGTTTATGGAAGAAAGCTAGAGGATCAGGTCACACATAAACATGAAAGCACTGCAATGGATCAGAGAATACCTACCAGGGAGGCAACAACGAGTCATGGTACGTGACGGGTCAAGTGGCGCCTGTGAGAAGCGGGGTTCCACAGGGGTCACTCCTCTAGGACCTGTGCTGTTTTTGTATATGTGAGATGACATAACGTAAGGGATAGACTCATAAGTGTCCTTGTTTGCAGGATGATGTGAATTTAATGAGAAGAATGCAATCGGACGGAGGATCAGGCAGGACTACAAAGAGACCTGAACACTACAAACCTGGTCCAGCAACTGGCTCTTGAGTTAACCCTGCCAAATGCAAAGTCATGAAGTTGTGGAAAGGCAGAGAAGACTTCGCAGACAACAATTATAGTTTTGATGGCCAAAGACATGACAACCTCACTCAAGAAAAAGATCTGGGGTGAGTATAACACCGAGCATACTCCTGAGGTGCACAATCAATCAGATAACTGCTGCAGCATACAGGCGTCTGGCAAACCTACGGATAGCGTTCCGAATACCTCATAAGGAAATCGTTCAAGACTTCGTATACCGATTTACATCATGCCATGACTGGAGAATGCAGCACCGGGGGGGGTTTGTATCCACCTTCCTCGTTCAAGCACGTCAAGAAATAGAGAACGTGCAAAGTATAACGAAAAAGATTATTTGGTTATATGGTAGCGGGGTGTGAAGATACGTCTTCAAGGCTTCTTCGTTCAACGTAATGATGGTGGGTACACAGGCCCTTGTGTTGTGCCCATGGCCCGAGGAGGGCATGCCCACGAGAGAGAGCTGGGAGTACTGGGTGTGTGTCTTCCTGCTAGGGCCGCTGTGTGAGATGAGACAGAGGAATGTCCTGTGCATACTGAAAGTGGCCAAGGCCTATAGATGGCAGCAACCTGAGTGGCGCGAAATATGATAAAAACTACGCTGGCAGACAGCATTGGGCTTTCTCTGCAGACAGTACAGGCTGTCTACAAAAGGTTTGTCAACAAGACTAGGTCCCAGAGCTATGGAATTGTCCTACGAAGAAAGGTTGAGGTAATCGGCCTGAAGACGACTGGAGGACAGGAGGTCAGGGGAGACAAGATACGGGCATAATAAAATACAGCCGCGGGAATAGACAAGGTGAATAAAGACGGGATGTTCCAGAGATGGGGACACAGAAACAAGAGGTCACACTGGAAGTTGTAGACGTCCAGGTGAAATCAAAGGGTGATGTTAGGAAGTAGTTTCTTGTAGTCATGGGAGAGTAGTCAGGCCGTGGAATAGCCTAGAAAGTGACGTAGTGGAGGCGGAAGCAATACATAGTTTTAAGGAGAGGTTTGAATAAATCAGCTCATGAGCAGGGAAGAGAGAGGGCCTAGAAGCAAAAATCGAGGATGAAGAGAGGGGGCCATGTATGAAAGACTCGATCCCTGTCAGGGGAGGGCCACAAATAGGTGAGTACAATAGGTGAGTACACACACACACACACACACACACACTCACATATGAAAGACCCCTTGGGGCCAGACCATGTGGTTGTAAAGCTTCGAATACACAGTAGAGCTACAAGTGGAGGGAGAAGCATGAAGGCAGGACGAATGAAGCCAAACTACAAAGAAGGACTACACAAGGAATGAGGAACTACCTGAATTGGGGTTCAGTGGGACGAGACCTGGCAGGGAAACCAGTTAAGAGATGATGGAATAATAGCAATAAAATGCAAGTAGGCTGAGGAGAGGTTTGTACCCAAGGGTAACAGGAGTAATGAAAAAGCCAGGATGAGCCCATGGTTTACCCAAAGGTGCAGAGGGAGGGCCAAAAACCACGTGTGCTAGGGAATGGAAGAAATATAGAAGGCAAAGGACCCAGGAGAATAAGAGAACAGTCGCAGAGCCAGAAATGAATATGCACCTGATAAGAAGGGGGAACCCAAAGACAATATAAAATGACATAGCAGCGAAAGCCAAATCTGACCCGAAACTGTGTACAGCCACATCAGGAGGAAAAACAACAGTCAAGGACCAGGTAATCAGGCTAAGGAAGGAGGAGAGAGACAAACAGGAATGACCGGAAGTATGTGAAGAACAACAAGAGATTCAAGAAGTGTTCACAGAGTGAGACAGAAGGGACTCCAAAAGACGGAGAGGTGGGGCCACCACCAAGTGCTGGACACAGTGCACACACCGAGAAGAAGTGAAGAGGCCTTCTGAGTAGCTTAGATACCTCAAAGCAATGGGGCCAGAAACATCTCCCCATGGGTATTGAGAGAGGGAGCAGAGGGCTATGTGTACCCCTAACAACAAAATCAATATCACATCTATCGAAACAGGGAGATTGCCTGAGGCATGGAAGACCGCAGATGGTAGTCCCAATCTTTAAAAAAGGAGACAGACATGAAGCAAGTAAACTAACAGAAGACAGTGTCCACTGACATGTATATATATGCAAAATCATGGAGAAGATTACAGGAGAAGAGTGGGTGGAACCCTAGAAAGGAATGAGCTCATCACCGTCACCAACCATGGTTTCAGGGACGGTGGGAAATGCCTGTGATCCACAACCTACTGGAGTCTAAGACATGGTGACGGAGCAGTAAGACAAAAGAGAGAGGGGTGGGTGGATTGCATTTTCATGGACGTGCAAGAAGGCGTTTGACACAGTTCACACAAGAGATGATGGCAAAAACTGAGAACAAGCAGGTATAACAGGAAGGCACTACAATGATCAGGGAATACTTGTCAGGAAGTACAGCACCGAGTCATGGTACGTGCGAGGTGTCAGAAGTGGCACCTGTGACCAGCGGTCCCGCAGGGGTCAGTCCCTAGGACCAGTGCTTGTTTCTGGTATTTGTGAAAAACCCGAACATGACGGAAGGAATAGACTTCCTGAGTTCCCTGTTTGCAGATGACGTGAAGTTGATGAGAAGGAATACACTCGATCGAAGACCAGCAGAACTACAAAGTGATCTGACAGGCTGCAGAACTGGACCCGCAATTGGCTTCTGGAGTTTCAATCCCACCAAGTGCAAAGTCATGAAGATTGGGGAAGGGCAAAAAGGCCGCAGACGAGTAACAGTCTAGGGGTCAGAGACTACAAACCTCAACAGAAAAAGACTTGTGGGTGAGTAAACACCAGGCACAACTCCTGAAGGCACATCAACCAAATAACTGTACTGCTTGCAGCATATGGGGCGCCTAGCAAAACCTCAGAACTCATTCCGACATCTTACAATAAGGAATCTTCAGCGACCCTGTACACCGTATACGTTAGGCCCCTATTGGGAGTATGCGGCACCATTGTTGGAACCCACACCTAGCCAAGCACGTAAAGAAACTAGAGAAAGTGCAAAGGTTTGCCCAACAAACTATCCCAGAGCTAAGAGGTATGTCCTACGATAAGGTTAAGGGAAATCAACCTGAACGACACTGGAGACAGGAGAGATAGGGGGGACATGATTAACGACATACAAAATACTGGAGAGGAATTGACAAGGTGGACAAAACAAGGATGTTTCCAGAGATTGGACACAGTAACAAGGGGACACGTTGGAAGCTAAAGACCAGAATGAATCACAGGGATGTTAGGAAGTATTTCTTCAGCCACAGAGTTAGCAGTACGTGGAATAGTTTTAGGGAAGCGATGTTGTGGAGGCAGGATCCATACATAGCTTTAAGCAGAGGTACGACAAAGCTCACGGCACAGGGAGAGTGACCTAGTAGCGATCATGAAGAGGGGGGCCAGGATCTCGGATCGAAAAAACCCCCCCCGCAACCTCAACAGGGTGAGTACAACTAGGTGAGTACACACACACACACACACACACACACACACACAGGGATCAGGAGCTATGAATCGATCCCTGCAACCACAGATAGGTGAGTACACACACACACACACACACACACACACTTAGAATAACAAATAAGAGTGACGAGTGGCGGGAAAGAATCAACTGAGGCATATCCGCAGACATCAATAGCACTCACAGAGACAATCCTTATATGGGTGATACACAGATGTGATTTTCCCGACTGGATATCAGATCCTAGAGGAAAACATGGGGAACGGAAGGGGAGTGAGAAATTGCATAGGAAATAATCAATACGACATCCCATATATCACAGCACTCTCAGAGACAAAGTCTTATGCGGTAATGAAGAGATGTAATCTTCCCGATTGGATATCATACCCTGAGAAAGTGGAGGGAACAGAGGGAGGAGGAATTGCACTGCTCATCAAAGATCAATGAGTTTTAAGATGGGATGACAGTCAGAGGAGAAGTGGATGAACTAAATAACAGGTTCGGTTCTAATTGGAGGTACAAAAGTGATGATAGAAAGTGATGTAGCAACTCACCACCAAACGCATGAAATCAATACAAGAATAAACAGTGAACCAACAAATCGATGGTGGCCACACTAGCTGAGGCGCCAGAAGGGCCCACATACAGGGCAAAGTTACTCATGAACGGGGTGGATTTTTTGACTACAAAGGAGATAGACTTGGTAAAACTTGGAGCTACAATGGGGACCGGGAAGATGAGAAAGTCCAGATGGCTGCAGTGGATGCTGGATAGCTTCATGATCAGTATGTTAGGGAACAACCACCAAGTGAGAGAGAGAGAGAGAGAGAGGAAGAAGAGAGAGAGAGAGAGAGAGAGAGAGAGAGAGAGAGAGAGATCAGAGAGGGAGGGGGGAGACGCTTGAACCAGCAAGGCTGGAATCTCATATTCCACCTTGAACAGTTCGGACATAGGGGAAATCACAGCACAAAACGCCCCTTGGCGATAGTGGAGTCACTTGCTCCTGTTGTTTCGAAGACATAGTATAGTTAACAATAAAGACGGAAGTAACACAAGAAAGATGGGAAAAACAAACATCAATAAAAGTTGGACTACTCATGTACGAGGTAATTCCTGGATTGCTGTGCAGCTGGTAAGATAACTAGAGGAGAGACACTAAATGAAATGATGGGACACCTGACCACAAATTTAATCACGTAGACACAAATACAATTTCATAGATTATCATACCATAGCAGCATATGTGTAAAGAACATAAGAGCATAAGAATGGAGGAACACTGCAGAAGGCCTACTGACCCATACAAGGCAGGTCCTTATCAAAACCACCGCTACTCCTAGAACCTGGGATAACCCAAAAAAGTGACTTATTTCCAATGGGGTCTTTTGAGGCAGATGAGAAGTTCGTGACAAGGACCAAGAGAAAAACTAAATTGTAAACATGATAATAATTACTGCATCAACAACCAATAATATTTTCTTTACCTATTTTACAGACTAATGGGAGTTTTTACTCTAAAAATTAACCCCTTTATATATATTTAATAGTAATATTTTCCTTCCTTCCCACTAATATGTAATGGTTCACATATAAATTAGTGTCAGAGAACAGAGAAACTCTTCTTTAATTAGTGGAATGGAGCAATTGTTAAGGAAATATTAATCAGATTTAAATTCCTGCCCATATTCTCAGCCTCATACAGATGAGGTCAGTTACCACTGAAAACCTGATCCCCTTCCAGTAGTTCTCTCTGTCCATATGTCACGCTGGGAAGAATTTTCTTGTATGTTCTAGCGGTGTGGGAGGTGGACGTTCTCTCTGGGGGAAAGTTCTAGCGGTGTGGGAGGTGGACGTTCTCTCTGGGGAATGTTCTAGCGGTTTTGGGAGGTGGACGTTCTCTCTGGGGAATGTTCTAGCGGTGTGGGAGGTGGACGTTCTCTCTGGGGAATGTTCTAGCGGTGTGGGAGGTGGACGTTCTCTCTGGGGAATGTTCTAGCGGTGTGGGAGGTGGACGTTCTCTCTGGGAATGTTCTAGCGTTGTGGGAGGTGGACGTTCTCTCTGGGGAATGTTCTAGCGGTGTGGGAGGTGGACGTTCTTCTGGGGAATGTTCTAGCGTTGTGGAGGGGACGTTCTCTCTGGGGAATGTTCTAGCGGTGTGGGAGGTGGACGTTCTCTCTGGGGAATGTTCTAGCGTTGTGGGAGGTGGACGTTCTCTCTGGGGAATGTTCTAGCGGTGTGGGAGGTGGACGTTCTCTCTGGGGAATGTTCTAGCGTTGTGGGAGGTGGACGTTCTCTCTGGGGAATGTTCTAGCGTGTGGGAGGTGGACGTTCTCTCTGGGAAATGTTCTAGCGGTGTGGAGGTGGACGTTCTCTCTGGGAATGTTCTAGCGGTGTGGGAGGTGGACGTTCTCTCTGGGGAATGTTCTAGCGGTGTGGGAGGTGGACGTTCTCTCTGGGGAATGTTCTAGCGGTGTGGGAGGTGGACGTCCTCTGGGGAATGTGTTCTAGCGGTGTGGGAGGTGGACGTTCTCTCTGGGGAATGTTCTAGCGGTGTGGGGAGGTGGACGTTCTCTCTGGGAAATGTTCTAGCGGTGTGGGAGGTGGACGTTCCTCTCTGGGAATGTTCTAGCGGTGTGGGAGGAGGACGTCCTCTCTGGGGAATGTTCTAGCGATGTGGGAGGTGGACGTTCTCTCTGGAGAATGTTCTAGCGGTGTGGGAGGTGGACGTTCTCTCTGGAGAATGTTCTAGCGGTGTGGGAGGTGGACGTCCTCTCTGGGGAATGTTTAGCGGTGTGGGAGGTGGACGTTCTCTCTGGGAATGTTTCTAGCGGTGTGGAGTGGACGTTCTCTCTGGGGAATGTTCTAGCGGTGTGGGGAGGTGGACGTTCTGTCTGGGGGAAAGTTCTAGCGGTGTGGGAGGTGGACGTTCTCTCTGGGGAATGTTCTAGCGGTGTGGAGGTGGACGTTCTCTCTGGGAATGTTCTAGCGGTGTGAGAGGGGGACGTTCTCTCTGGGGAATGTTCTAGCGGTGTGGAGGTGGACGTTCTCTCTGGGGAATGTTCTAGCGGTGTGGAGGTGGACGTCCTCTCTGGGGAAAGTTCTAGCGGTGCTGGGAGGTGGACGTTCTCTCTGGGGAATGTTCTAGCTTGTGGGAGGTGGACGTTCTCTCTGGGGAATGTTCTAGCGGTGTGGGAGGTGGACGTTCTCTCTGGGGAATGTTCTAGCGGTGTGGGAGGTGGACGTTCTCTCTGGGAATGTTCTAGCGGTGTGGGAGGTGGACGTCCTCTCTGGGGAATGTTCTAGCGGTGTGGGAGGTGGACGTTCTCTCTGGGAATGTTCTAGGGTGTGGGAGGTGGACGTCTCTCTGGGGAATGTTCTAGCGGTGTGGAGGTGGACGTTCTCTCTGGGGGAAAGTTCTAGCGGTGTGGGAGGTGACGTTCTCTCTGGGGAATGTTCTAGCGGTGTGGGAGGTGGACGTTCTGTCTGGGGAATGTTCTAGCGGTGCGGGAGGTGGACGTTCTCTCTGGGGAATGTTCTAGTGGTGTGGGAGGTGGACGTCATCTCTGGGAATGTCTAGCCTGTGGGAGTGACGTTTCTCTGGGAATGTTCTAGCGGTGTGGAAGGTGGACGTTCTTCTGCGAATGTTCTAGCGGTGTGGGAGCGGACGTCTTCTTGGGAATGGTTTTTAGCGGTGTGGGAGTGTGGACTGTCTCTCTCTGGGAATTCTTAGCGGTGTGGGAGGTGGATGTTCTCTCTGGGGATTTATCTAAGCGGTTTTGGGAGGTGGACGTCTCTCTGGGGAATGTTCTAGCGGTGTGGGAGGTGGACGTTCTCTCTGGGGAATGTTTTAGCGGTGCGTGGAAGGTGGACGTTCTCTCTGGGGAATGTTCTAGCCGGTGTGGGAGGTGGACCGTTCTTCTCTGGGGAATGTTCTAGCGGTGTGGGAGGTGGACCCTTTCTTTTCGGGAATGTACTAGCGAGTTGTGGGAAGGTGAACGTTCTCTCTGGGGAATGTTTCTAGGCGCTTGTGGGAGGTGGACGTTCTCTCTGGGGATATGTTCTAGCGGTGCGGAGGTGGAAGTTCTCTCTGGGGAATGTCTAGCGGAGTGGAGTGACGTTCTCTCTGGGGAATTTTCTAGCGTGCGGGAGGTTTGGGCATTCTCTCGGGAATTGTTCTAGCGGTGTGGGAGGTGGACGTTCCTCTCTGGGGAATGTTCTAGTCGGTGTGGGAGGTGGACGTTTTCTCTGGAGAATGTTCTAGCCGGTCGGGGGTGGGACGTTCTCTCTGGGGAATGTTCTAGCGGTGTGGGAGGTGGACCTCACAGATTCTTTGAACAAGCTGCCAGATTCTTGGAACATGATCAAATTTTGGAACAAGTGACTAGATCCTTGAACGATAACCAGATTCTTAGAACAATGACCAGATTCTTGGAACAATGACCGAATTCTTGGGAAAAAGTGTCGAGATTCTTGGAACAAGTGTCCAGATTCTTGGAACAATGACAGATTCCCTTTGGGAAAAAAAATGTCGAGATTCTTGGAACAAAGTGTCCAGATTCTTAGAACAATGACCAGATTCTTGGAACAAGTGTCGAGATTCTTGGAACAAGTGTCCAGATTCTTGGAACAATGACCAGATTCTTAGAACAATGACCAGATTCTTGGAACAAGTGTCGAGATTCTTTGAACAAGTGACCAGATTCTTGGAACAATGACCAGATTCTTGGAACAAGTGTCGAGATTCTTGGAACAAGTGACCAGATTCTTAGAACAAGTGACCAGATTCTTGGAACAATGACCAGATTCTTGGAACAAGTGTCGAGATCCTTGGAACAAGTGACCAGATTCTTAAAACAAGTGACTGTTCACTTAAGTGCCTTTATTACACAGCATCACAAGCCACCACTATCCTAAACAATGCTAAAAGTCTATCAGTACTTAACTTCAACATCAGGTCCTTAAGCAAACACTATGATGACCTCCTAGCACTCCTTGAATCACTAAAGACACCCTTCTCCTGCATTATTCTTACTGAGACCTGGCTTAAGCAGGACACAATAGATATCTAACCCTCTACCGGATACACAGCAAAATTTACAACTGCAGAACAACCAAGTTGGGGGTGGTATTGCAATCTATTACTCTAACCAATTATCTTGTCTAGCACCACTTGCTTTAGTATGAATATGGGAATACATTTTTGCTAATTTTAAATGTAAAAAACCCTTTAAGACGCCTATAACAATCGGTGCCATTTACCGGATACCTCACACAAACATCCCAAATTTCAGTGAGAAATTTTAAAATCACTAATAACAAACAGACAAATGAATAAGCACCACCTTCTCTTAGCTGGAGACTTCAACATCAACCTTGGCTTACTAGATGATCAGCCCGTAACTGATTTCATCAACAATATGAACAACACACTTCTCATACCAACAATAACTAAACCAACCAGGCTCACTGAGACAAGTGCAACCATAATAGACCACATATGGACCAAATATACTAGCCCCCCTTAAATCAGGGATAATCACAGATAGCACTACAGACCACTACCCTACCTTCCTCCTGACAAACATTAGTAAACCACACACTTGAATACAACAAAGTCTCATTTAGACTCCATGACGAGGCCATCAATAAGGAAGTTCACAGCTGACCTAGAGACTGTTGATTGGCCTACAGAATTCTCCAAGGCCAATGGTGTTGATGACTGGACAGACATCTTTCTTTAACAAATTACTTAGACTATACAACAAACATTGTCCTATAAAAACAAAACAGATCACAAACAAACGGCTTGGTTGCCCATGGCTAACCAGCACCATTCTGAAATCCATAGACAAGAACACACCAATATGAAAAGCAATATAGACAGGGCTTAATACACAAAGATACTCTTAAACACTATTCATCAGCTCTCACCAAAGTAATAAAAAAAAGCCAAACAACTATACTACTCCAGTAGATTCACAGACACTAGAGGAGATATAAAAAAGACCTGGAAAACACTCTCTCAGATTCTAGGGACCCACAAACTGAGAAAAACCAAGAATATTGTCCTAACTAAACCTAATGAAACACCACTACATCCCACTGACACAGCTAACAAGATAAACGACTTCTTCTCAAACATAGGATCTAATCTCGCCAGTAAAATCCCACATACCAATGCCCATGCCGGGGACTACCTAGATGGTAATTTCCCTAATTCCTTCTATCTTGCACCAACTGAGCCCACGGAAGTCATTGGGATCATAAAGTCACTTAAAAATAACTCGGGGAATCTGTCTCATGTCCCACCATTACTATACAAGCGAGCGGGCCATGTCCTTTCGCATGCTATTTCATTACTTTTTAACAAGTCAATAGAGACTAGCACCTTCCCGAAACTACTCAAGATGGCAAGGGTTACACCAATACATAAAGGTGGTGACCCTACAGACTTAAACAACTATAGGCCAATATCTAACTTACCATTGCTATCCAAAATCTTTGAGAAACTCGTGTACAAGAGACTGTATTCATTTATAACGGCTCAAAACATACTCAACCCCTGCCAGTTTGGATTCAGGAAAAATAAAAGCACTAATGATGCAATCATAAAAATGCTAGATCTGCTTTACACAGCATTGGAAAATAAGGAATATCCACTAGGAATTTTTTATTGACCTAAGAAAAGCTTTTGACACAGTAAACCACCAAATCCTACTCCACAAACTTGACCACTACGGTATAAGAGGCCATGCGCTTGCTTATTTCAAATCTTACATTACTAATAGGTATCAGTACGTCACCATTAAAGACACAGCATCAGCAACACGGCCACTTGATACTGGAGTTCGCAGGGAAGTGTCCTTGGTCCCCTGCTCTTCCTCATATACATCAATGACCTTCCAAACGTATCCCAACACCTGAAACCCATTCTCTTTGCTGATGACACGACTTATGTCATCTCTCACCCTAATCTTGCCACCCTCAACACCATTGTGAATGAGGAGCTGATTAAAATATCGACTTGGATGACAGCCAATAAACTTACGCTTAACACTGACAAAACTTACTACATTATGTTTGGTAGCAGAGCAGGAGATGCACAAATTAACATTAAGATTGACAACACTCTAATTACCAGAAATAATGGGGGAAAATTCCTAGGCTTATACCTTGACAACAACCTGAAATTTCAGCACCCATATCCAGCATATAGCCAAAAAAGTATCCAAAACGGTTGGGATCCTCTCCAAGATACGATACTACGTGCCGCAAAATGCCCTTCTCACACTATACCACTCACTTATTTATCCATACCTCACCTATGCTATTTGTGCTTGGGGATCAACTGCAGCAAACACACCTAAAGCCAATAATAACCCAACAAAAAGCTGCAGTAAGAATAATCACTAAATTCCCATCCCTGGCACACACCCCCCCACTCTTCAAAGATCTAAACTTACTCCCAGTTCAGTACATCCACACTACTACTGTGCAATCTATATCTACAGGGCCTTAAACTCTAATATCAACCTTGACCTAAAACGCTTTCTTGATAGTTGTGACAGAACCCACAGGCATAACACCAGACACAAACATCTCTACGACATTCCCCGTGTCCGACTAAACCTTTACAAAAATTCAATGTATGTCAAAGGCCCTAAAATCTGGAATACCCTACCTGAGAACTCTAGAACTGCAGACACATTCATCACCTTCAAAACTACCATTAGAAAACATCTTGTCTCCCTGATACACCCCGCAACTAACATACACGAATACCACCTGGTGGTTCACACTTACACTCGCTCACTCATTGACCATAAACAGAAATATTAATCTCAGTCTTAAAATAATGAATCCTGTGATACTCCAATACTGAAACTATATACTGTGCCAAAACAAAAGCATTCACATTGCTAAACTCATAAACTAGTATTTAGTCACTTAGCCATAAGACCAACTTACCTCATAATTTGTAATATTTTACAATTAAGAATAAAACTAAGTATGCCCGAAATACCTAGCCATGCTAAGCGTTCTAGTGGTACACTCTGTAATCACAATTTTACTACATGTAAACCAAACAATAACCAAATTTCTGTAAACTCAGCATTGTAATCCTTATAGAGAATAAACTTTGAATTTGAATTGAATAAGTTAAAGCTACTCATGCCCCTGGAATGGCTCCGATAACTTCTAAATCCTACCATTCAAAAATAAAATGTTTTAGTATTAAATTTGAGCTGTGTGGGAGACATTTGTTTTTTTGTCCCGTTTTATCAAACTGAACTTTTCAAAAAATCAAAATCAAATATATTTTTCTCATATATTTGTAGAGAATTTGAAACAGAATGGAAATGAGATAACGTAAACAGGAAGAAAATCAAAATTCACCTTTTAGCAGTAATTTACTGATTTTTTTTAAAATGGAAGTTGTAAACAAATCAATATCGAATATTTCTTTTTTTTACAGGACTACAGAAGACTTAAAGAATGAAACAAAATAGCCTTTTAAGTTCACTAATTTGAGACTTCAGTAGTAAGTGGTTAAGATAAGATAAGATAAGATTTCGTTCGGATTTTTAACCCTGGAGGGTTAGCCACCCAGGATAACCCAAGAAAGTCAGTGCGTCATCGAGGACTGTCTAACTTATTTCCATTGGGGTCCTTAATCTTGTCCCCCAGGATGCGACCCACACCAGGACAACAGGACAACAGGTGTAAGGAAACTTGTCGAAATGTTTCCACCCGCCGGGAATCGAACCCGGGCCCTCCGTGTGTGAAGCGGGAGCTTTAGCCACCAGGCCACCGGGCCACCTGCTGTTACTGGAGTAACAGCAAGTAAAAGGAGGTGACAGCAAAGTAATGAAAGCAAAGTCAGTGAAAGGAGAAAGTTGAGTGTAAGTTGTGCTTATGTATGACAGCTGACATATTATTACCGAGGTTAAACATAATGAGGAAAATTATATTTATCTGAATGTATCATTATGTACATAACATTATGTATATAATTATTATTTATCAGTTAGACAAGTAGGAATTTGAGACACCTAGGTCGCAAAAAATGTCCCCCTTCGATACCTACCACTGTCATATCCACAAGTTGCTCTGGACCTATTAATTATAAATAAAAGATACATCACCAGGAATGCTGGTAAATATATAAATTTGTGGACTGTATATTAAAATTAAAAAAAGATTATATATACACACATATACATAACAGAAGGAGAATATATCTTAATCATAACACTCACCAATTTGACTGGAGATTAATGTGTCATGTACAGGACCCCTCCCCCCTTTTGCCTACATTTATGAAAAATTTACTGGCCAGAATTTAAACATAAATTAGACAGCTTATCTGAGGTTCCTGGAGCTGTCTTGTCCTGTCGCCTGATACTCAAGTTATGCAGGAATGCACATCCAACAATTTCGCCTCCTATTTGAAAGGTGTCAACCCAATTTTACCTCTAGAGCACGAAAATTCTTCCCATTACTGAAGAACGTCTGTTCAATTCAAACAACAGTGGCGACTGTCCTTCTGCGCAGGTGCAGAAAATTTCCTATTTTTAATGACATAAATATTATTAAATACAGTATGGCCATCTATTTACATATAACTACTGTATTTCTGGAAAATTTATACAGTATTTTCCACACATATATTGAATTTTGAGAGAGTTTGTAGAGGATGAACGAGAGAAAGAGAATAATGTATGATTGATAAACAGGTTAGAGGTGATGGTGAGGTTATATAGTTATGACTCACGAAATTGTAATAACACGATTACAAACCGATACGAACATAATAACATAAGAAAGGAGGAACATTGCAGCAGATGTAGGCCACTAGTAGAAGTTCTGTACCAAGATACACGATGGTATCTTGGTACAGAACAGAAAACAACTTGGACAACGTCTACTAGTGAGAATGGCTGAATTGAGAGGGACGTGACCTCCCAACGACTTCATTCTTACCTCTACTAGTGACCTAAATCTCACCTCTTGGTGGTATATAAGGCTCCATCCTGTCACTTCAACTCCATATTGTTTCAGACTATGGAACAATACTCTTCTCCAGACTGAGGGACTGACCACCTCAAAACTTCAAGGGTGATGGACTGATTACATCGTCTTCACGTCTCTTCTGCTTCTATCAACTTTTCTGTACTCGACTGAAGAAGCCTACTGTGCAGGCGAAACGTTTCGAAATAAAGATACCTAACTGTTGCATATGTGTCTTACTTAACAAGACACTGACAATATCCCAGTAATTAATTTTTATAGTGGGCCTGAAGACAACAAATTATGCAATATCACATACACTAGCGAAATGGTTATCAAACAGATCGACCGACTGAAGCAAAATAAATCCCCGGACCCTGATGAACTTTTTTCAAGGGTTCTTAAAGAGTGTAAAATGGAACTCTGTGAACCATTGACTAATATTTTTAATTTATCTCTTCAAACAGGTGTAGTGTCTGATATGTGGAAGATGGCTAATGTAATTCCTATTTTTAAAACAGGGGACAAGTCGTTACCCTCAAATTACCGCCCAATAAGCCTGACCTCAATTGTAGGCAAATTACTAGAGTCAATTATAGCTGATAATATAAGAAACCATCTCGATAGGCATAACTTGATTAATGATACTCAACATGGATTCACCAGGGGCCGTTCCTGCCTTTTGAAGACGTTGATCACGATAAAGAATTCGATATTGTTTATTTAGATTTTAGTAAGGTTTTTGATAGAGTACCGCACCAGAGACTTAAAAAGTGGCAGCTCATGGCATTGGGGGAAAAGTGTTGTCATGGATCGAGTCATGGCTCACTGACAGGAAGCAGAGAGTGTCCATAAATGGGGTTAAATCCGAGTGGGGATCAGTAACAAGTGGCGTTCCACAGGGATCAGTCTTGGGCCCGTTGTTGTTTATAATATATATCAATGATCTTGATGAAGGAATTACTAGTGATATGAGCAAATTCGCTGATGACACAAAGAGAGGTAGGATAATTGATTCAAACGTAGATGTTATGGAACTTCAGGAGGATTTAAACAAACTCTATTCTTGGTCAGAAAAGTGGCAGATGCAGTTCAGTGCAGATAAATGCAAGGTTCTGAAGCTCGGGAGTGCCCATAACCGTAGCACTTATCAGTTAAATAACGTAGAACTTAGCCATACAGATTGCGAAAAGGACTTGGGGGTTATGGTGAGCAGCAACCTTAACAAGACAGCAATGCCTAAGCGTACGTAACAAAGCAAACAGATTACTGGGATTTATATCAAGAAGTGTAAGCAACAGAAGTTCAGAGGTTATATTACAGCTTTATACATCGTTAGTAAGGCCTCACCTAGATTATGCAGCTCAGTTCTGGTCTCCATATTACAGAATGGATATAAGTTCTCTTGGGTAGCATTGAAAATTGGGTTGGGCAAATATTTTGTTAGTGGGAAGGATTGTAAAGGACCTGCCTAGAATGTGCCAGCAGGCCTGCTGCAATGTTCCTCCTTTCTTATGTTCTTATGTATCGAAAACCTTATCTAGCCTTGTCTGGGTGGGTCTATACTTCCCCATCGAGTGGCCTGTTTGCCCTGGTAGCCGCCGTTCCCGCTATAACAAAGTTCTCCGGGGTAAAGATGACCCCTGAATCTGCATGACAGTGTCCTCCATTGCAGACACTGCAAAGCTCCAGGCGAACTTCAACCAAATCTTTAAATGGGCCGCAGAAAACAATATGAAGTTTAATGAGAAATTTAAATTACTCCAAAATGGAAAACGTGAGGAAATTAAAACATCATAGGAGCATAAAGCAAATTTCAACCACACAATAGAGATAAAAATTAATGTCAAAGATCTAGGGGTGATGATGTATTAATCGCATCTGCTAGAAAAATGACAGGATGGATAATGAGAACCTTCAAAACCAGGGATGCTAAGCCCATGATGACACTCTTCAGGTCGCTTGTTCTATCTAGGCTGGAATATTACTGCACACTAACACCACCTTTCAAGGCAGGTGAAATTGCTGACCTAGAAAATATAAATAGAACTTTCACGGCATACACAACTGCGATAAAACACCTCAATTACTGGGAGCGCTTGAAGTTCCTCAACCTGTACTCCCTAGAACGCAGGCGGGAGAGATACATGATTATATACACTTGGAAAATCCTAGAGGGACTAGTACCGAACTTGCACACGAAAATCATTCCCTATGAAAGCAAAAGACTCGGCAGGTGATGCAACATTCCCCCAATGAAAAGCAGGGGTGTCACTAGCACGATAAGAGACAACACAATAAGAGCCAGGGGCCCAAGACTGTTCAGCTGCCTCCCAGCATACATCAAGGGGATTACCAATAGGTAATCTCCCTGATGCACTGGACAGGCACCTGAAGTCAGTATCTTACCAGCAGGGCTGTGGTTCGTACGTTGGATTACGAGCGGCCAGCAATAACAGCCTGGTTGATCAGACCCTATTCCACCATGAGGAATGGTCACAGACAGGGCCGCGGGGGCGTTGACCCCCAGGACTCTCTCCAGGTATACTCCAGGTGTTTTGTGTGCATTATTAAAGTGTTCCAACAAGGTGGTTGAATACCTCTTACCAGGTGAATCAACTTGTGTTCCATTGTTCATTATTACATGGAATTGGCTTCCCTCTGTCTGGCACTGCAGGGAATTTGGGCGGAATCCTGCCTCCCATGCTTACAGTGGCTATCACCTCTGGCTCTGGCTCGCTTGTCGTTTCACTTTGAGCTGCAGTATGCTGCTTGCCTCTCGGCACCTGTAGTACTCTCTACAAGATAAATATGGTAATCTTTTGCCAGGTGCTTTCCACAGCATCTTAAGCAGAGCCACCACTCTTAGTTGTTGCTGCCTACTGTTCAGTGAGGCGTAATAAAAACGTCTGTTACTCGTGTTTTTGCCTTTGTTGAACAGGCATATATTAGTCTGAGTAGCTCTGGGAGGCTGCTGCTTGGATGTCACCGCTGGAGACATCTCTTGGGCGTAATAGTACACAACATTTAACTGGTGAGAGAGAGAGAGAGAGAGAGAGAGAGAGAGAGAGAGAGAGAGAGAGAGAGAGAGAGAGAGAGAGAGGAGAGGAGAGAGAGAGAGAGAGAGAGAGAGAGAGAGAGAAAAGGCGAGGGAAAAAAGTGAGTTACTTGAAAAATGTCCACACAATACAACATGTGATAAATGGTATAAAACCGATAAGTTGAAGATTTAGACACTTATGCAACATATGGGAATCTTTACTGAGGAAACGTTTCGCCACACAGTGGCTTCATCACTCCAATACAAAGCAGAAAGGTGTAAGGAGAGGAGGAGTTTGAGGTAATCAGTCCCTCAGCCTGGAGTCGATGTGTTCAGTCCATCAATCTGGTAGAATGTACAGCATAGGGCCGTAGACGTGGCTTATATACTGGAGTCATCGACTCCAGGCTAAGGGACTGATTACTTCAAACTCCTCCTCCTCTCCTTACACCTTTCTGTTTTGTATTGGACTGATGAAGCCACTGTGTGGCGAAACGTTTCCTCAATAAAGATTCCCATATGCTGCACAAATGTCTCAATCTTCAGCAATACAACATAACTTATAAATCACCAAACACTGTTTCTGAATTTACTATTATCACTACCCACACCATCGCTGGAAACAGTATCATGACTCGGGAAATACTTGTCGAACCAGAAGAGAACCAACACCCAGCGTCTAAGATAAGATAAGATAAGATAAGATTTCGTTCGGATTTTTAAACCCGGAGGGTTAGCCACCCAAGAAAGTCAGTGCGTCATCGAGGACTGTCTAACTTATTTCCATTGGGGTCCTTAATCTTGTCCCCCAGGATGCGACCCACACCAGTCGACTGACACCCAGGTACCTATTTGCTGCTAGGTGAACAGGACAACAGGTGTAAGGAAACGTGTCGAAATGTTTCCACCCGCCGGGAATCGAACCCGGGCCCTCCGTGTGTGAAGCGGGAGCTTTAGCCACCAGGCCACCGGTCTAATTAATGCCTTAGTAGATACATGTATATTTTATATTATTATCTATTTATCACCATTTGTAGCCTTAGAAAAAAACAAATGAGAGAGAGAAAAATAAAAAAAATCGAATCTCTCACTATCAAGCAACTATGATTATCGGATTTTATTTTCATGGTCAAAGAATTATTTAAAATATAATTTGCCGTACATATTTACTGTCAGATTATTAACCAGAGCATAGTAGTGAACCAACAACTAGTGACAACTCACCTACCAACATCTATGTCAGGGATTTAATCAAACTTTGTGAAAATTAAGGAAAAAATATTATATCTTTAGCAGATAGAAAGGTTAACTATGAGATATCTATAAATCACAGCTATAATGTAATAAGTGAGAGCTATAATAAGGGTAGGACTTATTATTACGCTTGAAGAGATGTTGAAGTTAAGTTGTGTGGAAGTGTTGTGGTGGAGCCATGAAGTGTTGAGGCAGGTGGTTAAGTTAGGTTAGGTTAGGTTAGGTTAGGTTAGGTTAGGTTAGGTTAGGTTAGGTTAGGTTAGGTTAGGTTAGGTTAAGTTAGGTTACGTTAGGTTAAGTTAGGTTAGGTTAGGTTAGGTTAGGTTAGGTTAGGTTAGGTTAGGTTAGGTTAGGTTAGGTTAGGTTAGGTTAAGTTAGGTTAGGTTAGGTTAGGTTAGGTTAAGTTAGGTTAGGTTAGGTTAGGTTAGGTTAGGTTACGTTAGGTTAGGTTAGGTTAGGTTAGGTTAGGTTAGGTTAGGTTAGGTTACGTTAGGTTAGGTTAGGTTAGGTTAGGTTAGGTTAGGTTAGGTTAGGTTAGGTTCGTCAAGAAACATTACACGAGTTTCCTGACGCTGGTCTTAATCAGATGATGACCCGCCGTTTGAGCTTTTGGTCACCTGACCGAGGCCTTCCACTGGCTTACCGGTCCACCCCTTTAAAAAATATGGTCATAGTTGATAGGTGGTATTCTCTCTCCAGGTGAGTAACTGTGTGCTGACAGTGACCTGTTAGTGTCACTAGATGACCGGGAATGGCTGATGCTGGTGCCCAGGTGATCACAACTTTCGGCAAGTTGGCAGATATCTTCCACACAGAGGAACGGTCGCCACGTTTGATGGTTTGGTAATAGAGTTGTGGATGAGTGGAACAAACTCCCGAGTACAGTCATAGAAGCTAAGACGTTGTGTAGTTTTAAAAATAGGTTGGATAAATACATGAGTGGGTGTGGGTGGGTGTAAGTTGGACCTGACTAGCGTGTGCTACTAGGTCAGAAGCCGTGTTCCTTCCTTAAGTGAATGTGACCTGACCTGACTAGGCCAAGGCATTGGCCTAGGCCGGTGAGAGAATTGGACCTGCCTCGCATGGGCCAGTAGGCCTGCTGCAGTGTTCCTCCTTTCTTATGTTCTTATATTGTTTTTAATCTACACATGCAACTCAGGCGCTGCAACTTCTGACCGGGTAATTATGACAGGCCTGAGAAATACAAAAGATTACAATGCATACCGGTGGTGACAACGGCTGAAGGCCACAACAAGAGTAGAATGGTCATTACCATCACCATTTAATTAGCCACAAATGAAGCCTTACCAGAACATGTCAGAATCCACATCGAAGTGAATTCCACCTGACAACCAGCATACCAAGTTACCCAGGCTGCAGTGCAGGGGGCAAACACTCCCCTCACTCTGATAAATTACCATTACAGCCACAATACTCTAATTTATTTACAAAAATGTTCATTACGTGGACGTTTTGCTTTAAAACGCATTTATTTATTAGTAAAGAGTGTTCATAACATCCAGGCGTTACATGTCCCATCGACACTAATTCGTCTCATCATCTGTGCAGTCAACTGTACATTGTGGAGCAACATACTTGGTACATAAGAAGTATCTGATTTCACAGGATACTACAAGCCATACTACAATAAATAGCTAATAAGTGATAGATTCAGCATTGTGAAACAGACGTCAACATAATAACAAACGAGAGCTCAGTATGTAATGAAGGAGATTGACAATCACTTTAGGGTGGCAGTGCACAGGTGGCCAGCAACCAAGAATATCTTACAACCATCCACAAGATAGATATGTGGGCTCTGTATAAGATTAAAGTGAGAAATAAAACCTACAAGAAAAACCAGTACGATCTCTGACTCGTAGGTGAAGAAGTGTAAAGATGTAAAAAATCATTTGAGAACCCTTAGAAGTGAAGAGAAGTACTGAATAATAAGCTAGCCAGTAACATCACTTCCACACTGAGACAGTGTGGAAGTGGCCACAAGCAAGTGGTATTGATCAATGGCAACACTGTGACTAGCCAAGGATTCGAACCCATACTGGTTTGGCCCGCCTCATGGTGAGGCGAGGGTCAACGCCCCTGCAGCCTGGTTTGTGACCAGGCATCATGATGGATCAGGGCCTGATTAACCAGGCTGTTACTGTTGGCTGCACGCAACCCGGCTGGTCAGGTACTGACTTTAGATGCTTGTCCAGTGCCTTCTTGAAGACAGTCAGGGGTCTATTGGTAATCTCCCCTTACGTATGCTGGGATGCAGTTGAACAGGCTTGGGCCCCTGACACTTATTGTGTTGTATCTTAACGTGCAAGTGACACCCCTGCTTTTCGTTGGGGGGATGTTGCATCGTCTGCCGAGTCTTGCTTTCATAGGGAGTGATTTTCGTGTGCAAGTTTGGTACTAATCCCTCTAGGATTTTCCAAGTGTATATAATCATGTATCTCTCCCGCCTGCATTCTAGGGAGTACAAGTTCAGGAACTTTAAACATTCCCAGTAATTGAGGTGTTTTATCTCCGTTATGCGCGCTGTGAAGGTTCTCTGTACATTTTATAGGTCAGAAATTTCACCTGCCTTGAAAGGTGCTGGTAGTGTGCAGCAATATAGAAAAGCTGACATTTCTGTAACAGATTAGATAAGTGCCCTTAATACATATATACGTGTGGTGCATATAGTGTACGTTACTATTATATTGTACATTATTATTTTTATTATTTTTCATCACTAGCTAATGCCAACTACCTCCAATACTCTATACTTCTTTCTTACTGCTATTAATTGCTCATAATTTTAAATTACAAGTCAAATCTTACTCCAAATTAATAATATTCATTTTTCTTACCTGTCCATTTAATTTTGTTTATCACTACTTGTTTTTTAGTCACTTTTCATTGTGTATGCAATTAGTGTATATTCCAATTACTTTTTTGCAAGTACCAAAACTATCTTTTGCTAGCTAGTACCAACTACCTCATTTTTTTACTTTTATTGTGCAATAAACTGCTCAATTTATCTAATATTACAAATCAGATCTTACTCCTAAACCAATATTATTTCATAGTGACCATCTGTCCATTTAACTTTGTTTACCATCACTTAATTTTAGTCCCTTATATATTTTCTCCTTTATTTTAGCTTTATATAACTACCCTAGATTATACATTCACAATTGTTAAAATAATCAAGGTACTATTCTCAGGTGCTAAAGTAGAACAAGTTCACAATTTTGCCATTATATTCCAAAGCTCATTTATTTTATAGTACTACCTACTATCATATTCCCAAGCTCCATTATTTGATCATCACTTTATTTGTACTAGTCCCTTTTATATTGTCTCCTTTATTTTAGCTTAAAAAAAAAAAACTACCTTAGCTCATTATTTTACATTTGTTAATTAATTCAGGTGCTATTTTTTAGCTTAAGACTATTTACTTTGTTTTATACTTAATTCTAACTATAGATTCACTACAAATCTTATGATTACAAGCATTGATCCTGATACCAACCTCTTATTTAATGACTTAAATGAATCAAACAGTTACTGTAATTACTACACTGCAGAACAATCAAAGGCACTTCTCAGTGCCAACAACAACATAACTGTCTTTAACTACAATATCAGATCTTTAAGCAAGCATTACGATGACCTCATAGCATTACTAAATTCCTTACATGCCAATATGTCCATCATTACACTAACTGAAACCTGGCTAAAGCCTGATAGTACAGATGTCTATGCCATTCCTGGTTACACAGCCATACACAACTGTAGGCCAGATCAACAAGGGGGTGGCACAGCCATATACTACTCAGACCAACTAGAATGTATCACTAATACTTGCACAAGAGATGAACATGGGGAATATATAATAGCCAAATTCAAATCCAAATACCTACAAAAACCTCTCACATTGATAAACATCTACAGAGTTCCACAGTCAAACATTAGCCAATTTAGTCAAAACCTAGGAAGTATGATAACTGATGCACGCATGAACAAAGATCACTGACTACTCTTAGGTGACTTCAATATAAATCTCCTGCAAGACCAGGACCCACACGTTACTGAATTCACAAACACAATGAGTAACTGTATGTTGCTACCAACAGTAACAAAACCTACAAGAGTTACAGAGACTAGTGTTTCCCTACTTGACCACATCTGGACCAACACCATATCCCCTTTAAAATCAGGCATAATTACAGATAATACCACAGACCACTACCCTACTTTCCTCATAACAACTCTCGGTAAACTACCCCAAGACACTACTAAAGTCACCTTCAGATTTCACAATGAGGCAGCCATTAATAACTTCACAACAGCAGTAGCAAACATTGACTGGCACACTGAGCTAGAAATCAATACAGATATTGACGAATGTATTAATAATTTTCTAAAAAAGACCCAATACCTCTATAACAAGCACTGCCCTAAAAAAACTAAGCAGATGACAGCTAAGAGACTGAACAGTCCTTGGCTAACACCCAGCATTCTCAAATCCATAAATACAAAACACCAATATGAAAAACAGTACAGAATGGGTCACATAACCAGAGACCAAACAAAACGTTACTCGTCAATCCTAACCAGCCTGATAAGAAGGGCAAAAAAATTGTATTATGAGAACAGATTATCCAACTTACGAGGTGATATAAAAAAGACCTGGAAAACCCTATCAGAAATTCTGGAACAAAAAAGATATCACGAAATAGCGAAATAAAATTAGCAAAATCAGATGAACCCCAACTCCCACCAACAGAAACAGCAAACAGACTCAATGATTTCTTCTCCACTATAGGACAAAACCTTGCCAATAAAATCCCAAGCTCAGATACCCCACCAAATGACTACCTCACCGGCAACTACCCGAACACACTGTTCCTAGCTCCGACTAACCCATACGAAGTCTCCCTTATTATCAACGCACTAAAAAACAAGGCAGGAGATTTAAATACCTTACCACCCTTTATATACAAAAAAGTGTCACAAGTGCTATCACCAATCATTGCAACACTCTTTAACAAATCCATTGAATCCTCCACCTTCCCTACAGTACTCAAAATAGCAAGGGTCACCCCGATCCACAAAGGAGGAGACCAAACAGAGTTGAATAACTATAGGCCAATATCCAACTTACACCCTCTCTCAAAAATCTTCGAAAAATTAATTCATAAACGAATCTACTCCTACCTTATCTCCCAAAACATACTCAACCCCTGCCAATTTGGATTCAGGCCTAATAAAAATACTAATGATGCTATTATACACATGCTAGAACATATATACACTGCAATAGAGAAAAAAGAAGTCCCACTGGGGATCTTCATTGACTTACGTAAAGCTTTTGATACAGTTGACCATGACTTGCTCCACGTAAAATTGTCACACTATGGTATAAGAGGGCACTCCCTCAACTACCTCAAGTCATACCTCAGCAACAGAAGCCAATATGTGTACGCAAATGGGGCAAACTCTTCTGCACAACCAATTACAGTTGGTGTCCCACAGGGAAGTGTCCTTGGCCCTCTTCTCTTTCTCCTATACATAAATGACCTACCAAATGCTTCGCAATTACTCAAACCCACACTATTTGCTGATGACACAACATACGTCTTCTCCCCACCCGAGCCCAGTCACGCTAGCCAATACTGTAAACACCGAATTACAGAAAATATCTACCTGGATGAGTACTAACAAACTTACACTAAACATTGACAAAACCTACTTCATTCAGTTTGGTAACAGAGCTACAGATGTCCCTCTTAACATAATGATAAACGGATCACCTATCACAAAGCTAACAGAGGGAAAATTCTTAGGAATCCACCTTGATAATAGACTCAAATTTCATACACATATACAACAAATTTCTAAGAAAATTTCCAAGACTGTAGGCATACTATCGAAGATACGGTACTATGCTCCACAGTCAGCCCTCCTGGCCCTATATCACTCTCTTATTTACCCCTATCTCACCTATGGAATTTGTGCATGGGGCTCAATAACAAGTAACCATCTCAGACCACTAATTACCCAACAAAAGGCTGCAGTTAGAATGATAACAAATTCTCACTACAGGCAACACACTCCACCAATATTCAATACACTAAACCTCCTCACCATACAAAACATCCATACTTATTACTGCACCTATTACATACATAGAACACTCAACTCTGATATTAACCCTCCCCTCAAACATCTCCTTGCCAACCTCAACAGAACACATGACCATAACACAAGGCACAGATCACTCTTTGATATTCCTCGTGTCCATCTCACGCTATGCAAAAACTCAATGCACATAAAAGGCCCTAAAATCTGGAATTCATTACCTGTAAATATAAAAGAAACACTACCTGTTTATAAATTCAAGTCTCTTCTCAAAGATCACTTACTCACCCAAAACCAAATAAATACTGAATAACTGAACCTTATAAATTGTATATCTTAAATGTTTCTCACAATTATATCACATAAATGTTAAACCTAAAACCCAATCTAACTTTATATATTTTTTAAATACACTACCTAACAGAATACTCCATTCTACTGAATTTACAACAATGCATGCAACCATATGACCTGTCTTTGTAATACTCACTTGTGCTTTATAGTAATCTGTTTACATTAATGTTTTTCACTGATTTCATCATTGCTTAGTTAATCTTAAGTTAATTTTAAGCCAGCCCGTAATGCTATGCATAGTATAAGTGGCTTTGGCATGCTGCTCTTATCTGTATTTTTTTGTACCTCTGTATGTGTGCTCAAATTATAAATAAATAAATAAATAAATAAATATTCCAGCCTAGATAGAAAAAGCGACTTGAAGAGTATCATCACGGGCTTAGCATCCCTAGTTTTGAAGCTTCTCATTATCCATCCTGTCATTTTTCTAGCAGATGTGATTGATATGATACAAAGTTGTGGTCTTTGAAGGTGAGATCCTTTGACATTATCACTCCCAGGTCTTTTACATTAGTTTTTCGTTCTATTGTGTGGTTGGACTTTGTTTTATACTCCGATATAATTTTAATTTCCTCACGTTTTCCATATCGGAGTAATTGAAATTTCTCATCACTGAACTTCAAATTGTTTTCTGTGGCCCATTTAAAGATTTAGTTGATGTCCGCCTGGAGTCTTACAGTGTCATCCGCAGAGGAAGACACGGTTCTGTGACTTACATCTCTGTCTATGTCAGATGTGATGTTGAGGAACAGGATGGGAGTGTAATAATATTGGTAGAATTACCGACAATATGTCAATTAAAAGGACACAAGTTCAACTACTGTGACATTTTTGTTGTGGCAACGTTTCGCTCTCCAGGAGCTTTGTCAAGCCGTAATGGCGTGACAAAGCTCCTGGAGAGCGAAACGTTGCCACAATAAAAATGTCGCATTAGTTGCACTTGTGTCCTTTTAATTTACAGTATGGGAGCGAGTACTGTGCCTTGTGGAACAGAGCTTTCACAGTAGCCGCCTCAGACTTTATTCTGTTTACTACTATTCTTTGTGTTCTATTTGTTAGGAAATTATAGATCCATCTACCAACTTTTCCTGTTATTCCTTGATCACTCATTTTGTGCTATTACACCATTGTCATATTTCTCAAAGGCTTTTGCAAAGTCTGTGTATACTACATCTGCATTTTGTTTGCCTTCTAGAGCATCCAGGACCTTGTCATAGTGGTCCAGTAGTTGGGACAGACAGGAGTGACCTGTTCTAAACCCATGTTGCCCTGGGTTGTGTACCTGATGGGTAGCTAGATGAGTGGCGATCTTGCTTCTTAGAACCCTTTCAAAGATTTTGTGATATGGGATGTTGGTGCTATCGATCTGTAGTTCTTTTGTTTTGCTTTTCTGCCCCTTTGATTTGATTGTGATTTTTTAGTCCCAGGAAGAAAAAAATAGCAAGAAACTTTAAAAATACTACAACACCTCAGAGCCTTGCTGGAGTGGTGGCACTGTGGCTCCCACTCCAGAACAGCAGATGTTAGTGCCATGAAATAAAGTCTCCAACAAACAATACGACATCATTTGTAATTGTAAATATAGAGGGTCTAAACTCATCAACAAACAACAAAATACCTTTCAACAGTGAACTCTTCGAGAGTCAAATGCAATGTTTGTAGCTTTCACACAAAAGATCACTTAGATAACAAAATAAGGATACGAGGGTACAACTTATTTACGTGAGTTATAAAGAGCAGGCACCGGGAGGAAGAGGTTGGTCTGTATGTTACAGAGTCGCTCATTTGTTCAGAATTACCACCAGCGATGCAGTTGAAGTTTTCGCAGTAAAGATTGAGAACCAAAGCCTTGTTACTGTGGTTGGATATATGCCACCAGATGCAACATTCCAACGGTTCAGGGAACAGCTTTTGAAAACTGACTCAGTCTGGAAAATCTTCCAGCCCCAGCCCCAAATATTTTGTTGCTGGGTGATTTCAACTTAAGGCAGCTAAAATGGAGGAATGTGGCAAATGTTATAGCATAGATAACCCCAGGAGGCAGCTCAGATGAAAATTCACTCATACATGAGTTATTATATCTCTGCAACAAATTTACCTTAAAACAGGAAACAGCGGAACCAATATTACTAGAAAATACACTTGATCATATCTTTACAAGTAATCGCGATCTGGTACGAAGTATATCAGTATATACATTCGGATCACAACATAATCGAAGTTCACCAAATTCCACTTTAATAACTGAAATATCCATTTTGTCAAATTAAAGTCATAAATGGAACAAGCTGGGAAGATATCCTAGGCAACACGGATCTGAACCATTGCCTAGATAGAATTAACTCTGTGGCACTTGAGGTATGCTTACAACACATTCCCTTAAGGAAAAAGAAGAGTAGATATAAATTAGAGAGAGACGCTCTCTCTACAGGAGAAGGTGAAGAATCACAAGGGACCAGTCTATCTGGAATTCGGAAGAAGGCACTAGCTAGAGAAAAATCTGAGAGAGATGTAAGCCATAGCATCGTGTCTTCTTTTGCTGACGATACAAGAATTTGCATGACAGTATCACCCAATGAAAACACTGCAGATCTCCATGCGGATATAAACCAAGTCGTCAAATGGGCTTCAGAAAGAGCATGTTCAGTGAGGACAAATTTCAATTACTGTTCTATGGAAGACTTAATGAAACAAAAAACTAGATCGGAGTATAAAATAAATTTTAACCACACAATAGAGCAAAAAACTGATGTGAAGGACCTGGGAGTGATAATGTCAGAGATTCTCACTTTCATAGAAGACAAAAATGTATCTACCACATCTGCTAGGAAAATTATAGGATGGATAATGAGAACCTTTAAAACAAGGGATGTCAAGCCAGTGATAATTCACTTTAAATCACTTATTCTCTCTAGGCTGGAATATTGCTGTATACTAACAGTCCTTTTCAAT
>NC_069453.1:0-58238 GCF_026875155.1 Cherax quadricarinatus | reverse complement strand
CAAAAAATCAGAAAAAACGCGCAGATACGGGCCCCTGGCAAACCTACGGATAGCCTTCCGATCCCTCAGAAAAGGATTCGTTTAAAGGACTCTGTATACCATTTACGTCAGGCCTTTTACGGAGTATGCGCCCCATTTGGAACCCCCACACCTAGTAAAGCCGTAAGAAATTAGAGAAAGTGCAAAGGTTTGAACAAGACTAGCCCCCAGATAGGGGATTGCCCTACGAAAAAAGGTTTGGGGGGAAATCGGCCGACGACATGGAGGAAGGGGGTCAGGGGAAAATGATAACGACATAAAAAAATACGCGCGGAATAGACAAGGTGGCAAAACGGATTTTCCAGAGAAGGGACACAGACACAAGAGGTCAAAATTTGGGAATTTTAAAGATCAGATGAATCGAAGGGATTTTAGGAAATTTTTCAGTCATAGAGTAGTAAATCAGGGAATAGTCTAAAAAAGTGAAGTAGTGGAGGCGGGAACCTAAATAGTTTTAAGGCGGGGTTGATAAAGCTCATGAGCGGGGGAGAGAGGCCCTAGTAGCAATCGTAAAAGGGGCGGGGCAGGAGCTATGACTCGACCCCTGCAACCACAAATGGTGAGTACAAATAGGTGAGACACACCACCACACACACACACACACACACGCATGAAAGTAAGTCTGACCCAAAGCTGTTTTTTTGCCCATCAGTAGGTAAAAAAACAGCAAGGGCAGGAAAAATCAGACGAGGAAGGGGTGTGGGGATTTTCACAAGAAACACGAGGGTTTTTGTCAGGAGCTCAACACTAGATTTAAAAAGTATTTTCAGTGGAAACCGTAGGACTCCAGGAAATCAAAAAAGGGGGGGACACCAGCAATGCTGGTGAGGTAAAAATAAAAAAAGGGGGAAGTGAAGAAGCTGCTTGTGAAAATTGACCCTCAAGGCGGTGGGACTAGACAAAAATTCTCCAGGGTCCTTAAAAGGGGGGGAGAGATACTGGTGTGCCATTAACAAAGATTTTCTAATCCCTTGAAACGGGCAACTTCCTGAGATATGGAAGTGGCAAATGTAGCCCAATTTTTAAAAAAGGGGGACAGACATGAGCACTAAACTACAGACCTGATCATAAGTGTTAGTTGCAAAGTCATGGAGAAGATCTTCAGGGGGAGAGTGGTGGAGCACCTGGAAAGAAAAAGGTATAATCGACAACCGCACGGTTTTTGGGAAGGGAAAATCCCGTGTCACAGACCTATGGGGTTTTATGACAGGTGAAGAAATGACAAGATAGGAGGGGTGGATCGACTGCAGTTTTTTTGGGCTGCAAAAGGCCTTTGACAGAGTTCCTCAAAGAGGTTTCTGGAAAAGCTAGAGGATCAGGCATACATTACAAAGGGAAAGCACTGCAAAGGACAGGAATACCTGACAGGGGGGCAACAACGGTCATGGTACGTGACGAGGTGTCAGAGTGGGCGCCTGTGAGAAGCAGGGTTCCACAGGGCGTCAGTCTAGGACCTGTGCTGTTTTTGGGTATATGTGAAATGACATAACGGAAGGGATTAGACTCAGAAGTTCCTTGTTTGCAGATGATGTGAAGTTAATGAGAAGAATCAAATCGGCCGACGTGGATCAGGCAGGATCTGAAAGAGGACCTGTGACAGGCTTCAAACCTGGTCCAGCAACTGGTCCTTGAGTTTATACCCTGCCAAATGCAAAGTCATGATGTTTGGGGAAGGGCAGAGAAGACCGCAGACACAATATAGTCTAGAATGGGCCAAAGACTGAAAACCTCACTAAAGGAAAAAGATTGGGGTGTGAGTAGAACACCGAGCATATCTCCTGAGGTGCACATCAATCAGATAACTGTACTGCCAGAATTTACACGGGCGTCTGGCAAACCTACGGACCAGCTTCGATACACCTCAGTAAGAAATCGTTTCAAGACTCTGTATACCATTTCGTCATGCCCCCATACTGGTGTATGCTGCACCGGTTTGGTATCCAACTCAGGTTCAAGCACGTTCAAGAAATTAGAGAAAGTGCAAAGTATAACGAAAAAGATTATTTGGTGTGGAAAAAGACACTTATGTACAGTTCAGGACATTTTTTAAAAGGAAACGTTTCGCCACGAGTGGCTTCTTCAGTCCTAATACAGAGAAAACTAAGAAAACACACATATATATAGTGGTGGGAGTCAGGTGAGGTGAAGCGTGGGTAGAGGTGGTAGTAGTAGTAGTAGTAGTAGTAATGGAACTAAGGAGGTGAGGTTAGAGAGGGACCTGCTGGCATCAAGTAACACCAGTTCCCAGGATGGGTAATATCCCTTGCTTAATAATTTTGAAATACTGTAACTACCGGACTTTTGCTTTATAGTGTTACTGACAGAAATTAGTGCAGCTTCAATGCATTTTCTCCGTCTTAAGTCGTCTTCTTTAATAACTAGTTTAGCTTCATTGAATTTCATGAGGTGTCCAACATCGTCTCTATGTTGAACACATGCGTTTTTGCGGTCATCATTTCTGCAAGCATTTTTGTGTTCTGCTATCCTAATGTCCAGAGTTCTGGCTGTTTCCCTACATATACTTTGTCACACCCCCCACATGGTATAGTGTAGATTCCTGCACTTGTGCCAGAATCATGCTTGGGTTTTTGTATCAGGTTCCTAATAGTAGTTGAACAGCTGGTAGATATTTTAGCCAGTTTTCTGTCAAACATTTTTGAAACTTTTGTGGCAACGTTGCTGACCGGTAAAACGATGTAACTTGGAGGCTTTTCTTCAATTTGATAGGTGTTGGTCTTGCTGAGGATACGTGTTGCACGTTTCCTGCATCACGTATGAAGTGTAGGGGAAAGTGTAGTGAAACTAAAAGAGTTGGTGATGTATGTACATTCTTCTTCGAGGAACTGCGGACTGGAAATTCTGTAGGCTCTCAGAAAGAAGCCAAAAAACTACCCCTCTTTTAGTTCTTGTGTCATGGTGAGAGAAGAAATGTAGAAGATCATTCTTGTAGGTAGGCTTCCGGTAGACTTAAAAGAAAGTTTGCTTTCCCCTGTGCGTAAGAGAACGTCGAGAAAAGGTAACTGGTTGTCCTTCTCCTCCTCTAGAGTAAATTTAATAGTAGGTTCCAGAGTGTTGATGGTGTTGAGGATGCCCTGTACGTCAAGATTTTTGGGTACAATGACCAAAATATCATCTACGTACCGCATCCAAGTAACTGAACGAGGGATGTTATTGAGGATCCTTCTTGATTCCAGGTCCTCCATATATAAGGCAGGGCATCCTCAAACCCATCAACACTCTGGAACCTACTATTAAATTTACTCTAGAGGAGGAGAAGGACAACCAGTTACCTTTTCTCGACGTTCTCTTACGCACAGGGGAAAGCAAACTTTCTTTTAAAGTCTACCGGAAGCCTACCTACAAGAATGATCTTCACATTTCTTCTCTCACCATGACACAAGAACTAAAAGAGGGGTAGTTATTGGCTTCTTTCTGAGAGCCTACAGAATTTCCAGTCCGCAGTTCCTCGAAGAAGAATGTACATACATCACAACTCTTTTAGTTCACTACACTTTCCCCTACACTTCATACGTGACTGCAGGAAACGTGCAACACTATCCTCAGCAAGACCAACACCTATCAAATTGAAGAAAAGCCTCCAAGTTACATCGTTTTACCGGTCAGCAACGTTGCCACAATGTTTCAAAAATGTTTGACAGAAAACTGGCTAAAATATCTACCAGCTGTTCAACTACTATTAGGAACCTGATACAAAAACCCAAGCATGATTCTGGCACAAGTGCAGGAATCTACACTATACCATGTGGGGGGTGTGACAAAGTATATGTAGGGGAAACAGCCAGAACTCTGGACATTAGGATAGCAGAACACAAAATGCTTGCAGAAATGATGACCGCAAAAACGCATGTGTTCAACATAGAGACGATGTTGGACACCTCATGAAATTCAATGAAGCTAAACTAGTTATTAAAGAAGACGACTTAAGACGGAGAAAAATGCATTGAAGCTGCACTAATTTCTGTCAGTAACACTATAAAGCAAAAGTCCGGTAGTTACAGTATTTCAAAATTATTAAGCAAGAGGATATTACCCATCCTGGGAACTGGTGTTACTTGATGCCAGCAGGTCCCTCTCTAACCTCACCTCCTTAGTTCCATTACTACTACTACTACTATCAACTACCACCTCTACCCACGCTTCACCTCACCTGACTCCCACCACTATTATATAATGTGTGTTTTCTTAGTTTTCTCTGTATTAGGACTGAAGAAGCCACTCGTGGCGAAAACGTTTCCTTTAATAAATGTCCTGAACTGTACATAAGTGTCTTTTTCCACATCTTGTCGGTATCACCATACCATTTCCTCAGATTATTTGGTATATGGTAGCGGGGTGTGAATGATACGTCTTCGGAGGCTTCTTCGTTTATTCTTAAGTAGTGGTGGGTACACAGGCTTGTGTTGTGCCCATGGCCAGGGAGGGCCATGCCCACGAGAGAGAGCTGGGAGTACTTGTGTCTTCCTGCTAGGCCGCTGTGTGAGTGAGACGGAGGCATGTCTGGGCATACTGAAGTGGCAAGGCCTATAGATGGCAGCACCTGAGTGGCGCAAAATATGAACTAAGCTGGCAGAGAGCATGGGCGGTCTGTGTAGACAGTACAGGCTGTCTACAAAAGGTTTGCAACAAGACTAGTCCCAGAGCTATGGGAATTGTCCTACGAAGAAAGGTTGAGGGTAATCGGCCTGAAGACACTGGAGGACAGGAGGGTCAGGGGAGACAAGATAACGACATATAAAATACTGCACGGAATAGACAAGGTGAATAAAGACGGGATGTTCCAGAGATGGGCCACAGAAACAAGAGGTCACAATTGGAAGTTGAAGACTCAGGTGAATCAAAGGGATGTTAGGAAGTATTTCTTCAGTCATAGAGTAGTCAGGCCGTGGAATAGCCTAGAAAGTGACGTAGTGGAGGCGGGAACCATACATAGTTTTAAGGAGAGGTTTGATAAAGCTCATGGAGCAGGGAGGGGGAGAGGGCCTAGTAGCAATCAGTGAAGAGGAGGGGCCAGGAGCTATGACTCGACCCCTGAAAAACCACAAATAGGTGAGTACAAATAGGTGAGTAACACACACCACCCCACACACACACACACACAACAAACACAACACACACACACACACACACACAAAAACTGCAGGAGGCCAAGAGAGGAATATAAAGAGAGCAACAGAGCAATGGTGGACACACTTGCTGAGGTGGCAAGAAAGAGCTCACTCCAGCAGAGCAAAGTTGCTGGTTATGGGGGATTTCAACCACAGGGAGATTGACGGGGAAAACCGGGAAAGCCACATGGGGTCCCGAAACATGGAGAGCCGGGATGTTGGACGTGGTGCTGGAAAAACTCATGCACCAACAGGGTTAAGGACACTACCAGAGTGAGAGGGGAGGATGAACCAGCAAGATTGGATCTTGTGTTCACCCTGGGCAGCTCGGGACATTGAGGACATCAAGTTAAAGAGTCCCCTGGAGCTAGCGACCACGTGGTTCTGTGCTTTGAATACATAGTAGAGCTGAAAGTGGAGAGAACAACAGGATTTGAATGGGAAAAGCCTGATATAAAAGAGGGGACTACATAGGATTGAAGAACTTCCTGCGGGGGCCCAGTGGGACAGAAAAATGGCAGGAAAGCCAGTAAAATAAAATTGATGGAATATGTAGCAACAAAAATGAAAGGAGGCAGTGGAAAGGTTCATTCCCAAGGGCAACAGTAACAACGGGAAGACCAGAACAACCCCCTGGTTTACCCGACGGTGAAAGGAGGCAAAAACAAAGTGCAATAGAGAATGGAAAAAGTACAGAAGGCAAGAACACACGAAAATAGGGGGGATCAGTCGCAGAGCCAGGAAAGAGTACGCACAGGTAAGGAGGGGGGGCCCAGCGACAGTATGAAAATGACTAGCATCGAGAATCAAGACTGACCCGAAACTGTTGTATAGCCACATCGGGGAAGTCAACAGTCAAAGACCAGGTGATCAGATTAAGGACAGAAGGTGGAGAACTCACAAGAAATGATCAGGAGGTATGTGAGGAGCTGAACAGGAGATTTAAGGAAGTTTTTACAGTAGAGACAGGAAGGGCTGTGGGGAGACAGCACAGAAGGGAACTCAAGAGGGGGAAAATACCAACAAGTGTTGGATGAATACGAACAACTGAGGAGGAGGTGAAGAAGCTCTTAAAGTGACCTTGACACCTCAAAGGCGATGGGACCGGAAACATCTCCCATGGGTCCTTAGAGAAGGAGCAGAGATGCTGTGTGTGCCTCTAAACCCCAATCTTCAACACATCCTTGAAACTGGGCAACTACCTGAGAAATGGAAGACAGCTAATGTAGTCCCCATATTTAAGAAAGGAAACAGAAAAAGAGGCACTAAACTTACAGACCTGTGTCTCTGACATGTATTGTGTGCAAAGTCATGGAGAAGATTATCAGGAGGGAGTTGGTCGAAACCTGGAAAGGAACAAGATTTAAATGGGAAAACCAGCATGGGTTCATGGAAGGCAAATCTTGTATCACAAACCCCCTGGAGTTTTATGACAAGGTAACAGAAGTAAGACACGAGAGAGAGGGTGGGTAGATTGCGTTTTCCTAGACTGTAGGAAGGCCTTTGACACAGTTCCCCACAAGAGATTAGTGCAGAAGCTGGAGGATCAGGCACACGTAAAAGGAAGGGCACTGCAATGGATAAGGGAATACCTGGGCAGGGGGGCAGCAAACGAGTCTGGTACGTGAAGAGGTATCACAGTGGGCGCCTGTTACGAGCGGGGTCCCACAGGGGGTCAGTTCTAGGACAGTGCTATTTTTGTATTATGTGAACGACATGATGGAAGGAATAGACTCTGAAGTGTCCCTGTTCGCAGATGACGTGAAGTTGATGAGAAGAATAAATCGGACGAGGATGAGACAGGACTGCAAAGAGACCTGGAGAGGCTGGACATGTGGTCCAGTAACTGGCTCCTCGAATTCAATCCACCCAAATGCAAAGTCATGAAGATTGGGGAGGGGCAAAGAAGACCGCAGACAGAATATAGGCTAGGTGGACAAAGACTACAGACCTCACTCAGGGAGAAAGACCTTGGGGTGACCATAACACCGAGCACTCACCGGAGGCACACATCAACCAAATAACCGCTGCAGCATACGGGCGCCTGGCAAACCTGAGAATAGCGTTCCGATACCTTAATAAGGAATCGTTCAAGACACTGTACACTGTGTATGTTAGACCCATACTGGAGTATGCAGCACCAGTCTGGAACCCAAAACCTGGTCAAGCCCCGTCAAGAAGTTAGAGAAAGTACAAAGGTTTGCAACAAGGCTAGTTCCAGAGCTCAGGGAATGTCGTACGAGGAAAGGTTAAGGGAAATGGGAAACTGACGACACTGGAGGACAGAAGGGTCAGGGGGAGACATGATAACGACATACAAGATACTGCGGGGAATAGACAAGGTGGACAGAGATAGGATGTTCCAGAGAGGGGACACAGGGACAAGGGGTCACAATGGAAGCTGAAGATCAGACGAGTCACAGGGACGTTAGGAAGTATTTCTTCAGTCATAGAGTTGTCAGCAAGTGGAATAGCCTAGCAAGTGAAGTAGTGGAGGCAGGAACCATACATAGTTTTAAGAAGAGGTATGACAAAGCTCAGGAAGCAGAGAGAGAGAGGATCCAGTAGCGATCAGTTTAAGAGGCGGGGCCAGGAGCTGAGTCTCGACCCCTGCAACCACAATTAGGTGAGTACAATTAGGTGAGTACACACACACACACACACACACACACACACACACACACACACACACACACACAGGGATCAGGAGCTATGAATCGATCCCTGCAACCACAGATAGGTGAGTACACACACTCACACACACTTAGAATAACAAATAAGAGCGACGAGTGGCGGGAAAGAATCACTGAGGCATCCGCAGACATCATAGCACTCACAGAGACATAGCTTATATGGGTGATAACAGATGTGATTTTCCCGACTGGATATCAGATCCTGAGGAAAAACATGGGGAACGGAAGGGGAGGAGAAATTGCATAGGAAATAATCAATACGACATCCCATATATCACAGCACCCTCAGAGACAAAGCTTATGCGGGTAATAAGAGATGTAATCTTCCCGATTGGATATCATACCCTGAGGAAAGTGGAGGAACAGAGGGGGAGGAGGAATTGCACTGCTCATCAAAGATCAATGGAGTTTTAAGATGGGATGACTAGTCAGAGGAGAAGTGGATGACTACATAACAGGTTCGGTTCTAATTGGAGGTACAAAAGTGATGATAGAAGTGATGTACAACTCACCACCAAACAGCATGAAATCAATACAAGAATACAGTGAACGCAACAAATCGATGGTGGCCACACTAGCTGAGGCGGCCAGTAGGGCCCACATAAGCAGGGCAAAGTTACTCATGATCGGGGGATTTTGACTACAAGGAGATAGACTGGTAAAACTTGGAGCTACATGGGTGACCGGAGATGAGGAAAGTCAAGATGCTGCAGGTGGTGCTGGATAGCTTCATGTATCAGTATGTTAGGGACACAACCAGAGAGAGAGAGAGAGAGAGAGAGAGAGAGAGAGAGAGAGAGGAGAGAGAGAGAGAGAGAGAGAGAGAGAGAGAGAGAGAGAGAGAGAGACAGAGACAGAGAGGGAGGGGGGAGACGCTGAACCAGCAAGGCTGGATCTCATATTCACCTTGAACAGTTCGGACATAGGGGAAATCACACACAAAACGCCCCTTGGCGCTAGTGGTCACTTGCTCCTGTGTTTCGAAGACATAGTATAGTTAACAATAAAGACGGAAGTAACACAAGAAAGATGGGAAAAACAAACATCAAAAAAGGTTGACTACTCATGTACGAGGTAATTCCTGGATGCTCTGCAGCTGGTAAGATAACTAGAGAGAAAGACACTAAATGAAATGATGGGACACGTGACCACAAATTTAATCACGTAGACACAAATACAATTACATAGATTATCATACATAGCAGCATATGTGTAAAGAACATAAGAGCATAAGAATGGAGGAACACTGCAGAAGGCCTACTGACCCATACAAGGCAGGTCCTTATCAAAACCACCGCTACTCCTAGAACCTGGGATAACCCAAAAAAGTGACTTATTTCCAATGGGGTCTTTTGAGGCAGATGAGAAGTTCGTGACAAGGACCAAGAGAAAAACTAAATTGTAAACATGATAATAATTACTGCATCAACAACCAATAATATTTTCTTTACCTATTTTACAGACTAATGGGAGTTTTTACTCTAAAAATTAACCCCTTTATATATATTTAATAGTAATATTTTCCTTCCTACCCACTAATATGTAATGGTTCACATATAAATTAGTGTCAGAGAACAGAGAAACTCTTCTTTAATTAGTGGAATGGAGCAATTGTTAAGGAAATATTAATCAGATTTAAATTCCTGCCCATATTCTCAGCCTCATACAGATGAGGTCAGTTACCGCTGAAAACCTGATCCCCTTCCAGGAGTTCTCTCTGTCCATATGTCACGCTGGGAAGAATTTTCTTGTATGTTCTAGCGGTGTGGGAGGTGGACGTTCTCTCTGGGGAATGTTCTAGCGGTGTGGGAGGTGGACGTTCTCTCTGGGGAATGTTCTAGCGTTGTGGGAGGTGGACGTTCTCTCTGGGGAATGTTCTAGCGGTGTGGGAGGTGGACGTCCTCTCTGGAGAATGTTCTAGCGGTGTGGGAGGAGGACGTCCTCTCTGGGGAATGTTCTAGCGATGTGGGAGGTGGACGTTCTCTCTGGAGAATGTTCTAGCGGTGTGGGAGGTGGACGTTCTCTCTGGGGAATGTTCTAGCGGTGTGAGAGGTGGACGTTCTGTCTGGGGAATGTTCTAGCGGTGTGAGAGGTGGACGTTCTCTCTGGGGAATGTTCTAGCGGTGTGGGAGGTGGACGTCCTCTCTGGGGAATGTTCTAGAGGTGTGGGAGGTGGACGTCCTCTCTGGGGAATGTTCTAGCGGTGCGGGAGGTGGACGTTCTCTCTGGGGAATGTTCTAGCGTTGTGGGAGGTGGACGTTCTCTCTGGGGAATGTTCTAGCAGTGTGGGAGGTGGACGTTCTCTCTGGGAAATGTTCTAGCGGTGTGGGAGGTGGACGTCCTCTCTGGAGAATGTTCTAGCTGTGTGGGAGGAGGACGTCCTCTCTGGGGAATGTTCTAGTGGTGTGGGAGGTGGACGTTCTCTCTGGAGAATGTTCTAGCGGTGTGGGAGGTGGACGTCCTCTCTGGGGAATGTTCTAGCGGTGTGGGAGGTGGACGTTCTCTCTGGGGAATGTTCTAGCGGTGTGAGAGGTGGACGTTCTGTCTGGGGAATGTTCTAGCGGTGTGAGAGGTGGACGTTCTCTCTGGGGAATGTTCTAGCGGTGTGGGAGGTGGACGTTCTCTCTGGGGAATGTTCTAGCGGTGTGGGAGGTGGACGTTCTCTCTGGGGAATGTTCTAGCGGTGTGGGAGGTGGAACGTTCTCTCTGGGGAATGTTCTAGCGGTGTGGGAGGTGGACGTTCTCTCTGGGGAATGTTCTAGCGGTGTGGGAGGTGGACGTTCTCTCTGGGGAATGTTCTAGCGGTGTGGGAGGTGGACGTTCTCTCTGGGGAATGTTCTAGCGGTGTGGGAGGTGGACGTTCTGTCTGGGGAATGTTCTAGCTGTGTGGGAGGCGGACGTTCTCTCTGGGTAATGTTCTAGCGGTGTGGGAGGTGGACGCTCTCTCTGGGGAATGTTCTAGCGGTGTGGGAGGTGGATGTTCTCTCTGGGGAATGTTCTAGCGGTGTGGGAGGTGGACGTCTCTCTCGGGGAATGTTCTAGCGGTGTGTGGGAGGTGGACGTTCTCTCTGGGGAATGTTTTAGCGGTGCGGGAGGTGGACGTTCTCTCTGGGGAATTTTCTAGCTGTGTGGGAGGTGGACGTTCTCTCTGGGGAATGTTCTAGCGGTGTGGGAGGTGAACGTTCTCTCTGGGAATGTTCTAGCGGTGCGGGAGGTGGACGTTCTCTCTGGGGAATGTTCTAGCGGTGTGGGAGGTGGACGTTCTCTCTGGGAATGTTCTAGCGGTGTGGGAGGTGGGACGTTCTCTCTGGGGAATGTTCTAGCGGTGTGGAGGTGGACGTTCTCTCTGGGGAATGTTCTAGCGGTGTGGGAGGTGGACGTTCTCTCTGGGAATGTTCTAGCGGTGTGGGAGGTGGACGTTCTCTCTGGGGAATGTTCTAGCGGTGTGGGAGGTGGACGTTCTCTCTGGGGAATGTTCTAGCGGTGCGGGAGGTGGACGTTCTCTCTGGGGAATGTTCTAGTGGTGTGGGAGGTGGACGCTCAGATTCTTTGAACAAGCTGCCAGATTCTTGGAACAATAGATCAAATTCTTGGAACAAGTGACTAGATCCTTGGAACGATAACCAGATTCTTAGAACAATGACCAGATTCTTGGAACAATGACCGAATTCTTGGAACAAGTGTCGAGATTCTTGGAACAAGTGTCCAGATTCTTGGAACAAGTGTCGAGATTCTTGGAACAAGTGTCCAGATTCTTGGAACAATGACCAGATTCTTGGAACAAGTGTCGAGATTCTTGGAACAAGTGTCCAGATTCTTAGAACAATGACCAGATTCTTGGAACAAGTGTCGAGATTCTTTGAACAAGTGACCAGATTCTTGGAACAATGACCAGATTCTTGGAACAAGTGTCGAGATTCTTGAAACAAGTGACCAGATTCTTGGAACAATGACCAGATTCTTGGAACAATGACCAGATTCTTGGAACAAGTGTCGAGATCCTTGGAACAAGTGACCAGATTCTTAGAACAAGTGACTGTTCACTTAAGTTAAAGCTACTCCTGCCCCTGGAATGGCTCCGATAACTTCTAAATCCTACCATTCAAAAATAAAATATTTTGGTATTAAATTTGAGCTGTGTGGGAGACAATTTTTTTTTTTGTCCCTTTTTATCAAACTGAACTTTCCAAAAAATCAAAATCAAATATATTTTTCTCATATATTTGTAGAGAATTTGAAACAGAATGGAAATGAGATAACGTAAGCAGGAAGAAAATTAAAATTCACCTTTTAGCAGTAATTTACTGATTTTTTTAAAATGGAAGTTGTAAACAAATCAATATCGAATATTTCTTTTTTTTACAGGACTACAGAAGACTTAAAGAATGAAACAAAATAGCCTTTTAAGTTCACTAATTTGAGACTTCAGTAGTAAGTGGTTAAGATAAGATAAGATAAGATTTCGTTCGGATTTTTAACCACCGGAGGGTTAGCCACCCAGGATAACCCAAGAAAGTCAGTGCGTCAATCGAGGACTGTCTAACTTATTTCCATTGGGGTCCTTAATCTTGTCCCCCAGGATGCGACCCACAGCAGTCGACTAACACCCAGGTACCTATTTGCTGCTAGGTGAACAGGACAATAGGTGTAAGGAAACGTGTCGAAATGTTTCCACCCGCCGGGAATCGAACCCGGGCCCTCCGTGTGTGAAGCGGGAGCTTTAGCCACCAGGCCACCGGGCCACCTGTTACTGGAGTAACAGCAAGTAAAAGGAGGTGACAACAAGAGTAATGAAAGCAAAGTCAGTGAAAGGAGAAAGTTGAGGGTAAGTTGTGCTTATGTATGACAGCTGACATATTATTACCGAGATTAAACATAATGAGGAAAATTATATTTATCTGAATGTATCATTATGTACATTAACATTATGTATATAATTATTATTTATCAGTTAGACAAGTAGGAATTTGAGACACCTAGGTCGCAAAAAAATGTCCCCCTTCGATACCTACCACTGTCATATCCACAAGTTGCTCTGGACCTATTAATTATAAATGAAATATACATCACCAGGAATGCTGGTAAATATATAAATTTGTGGACTGCATATTAAAATTAAAAAAAGATTATATATACACACATATACATAACAGAAGGAGAATATCTTAATCATAACACTCACCAATTTGACTGGAGATTAATGTGTCATGTACAGGACCCCCCCCCCCTTTTGCCTACATTTGTGAAAAATTTACTGGCCAGAATTTAAACATAAATTAGACAGCTTATCTGAGGTTCCTGGAGCTGTCTTGTCCAGTCGCCTGATATCTCAAGTTATGCAGGAATGCACATCCAACAATTTCGCCTCCTATTTGAGAGGTGTCAACCCAATTTTACCTCTAGAGCACGAAAATTCTTCCCATTACTGAAGAACTTCTGTTCAATCAAACAACAGTGGCGACTGTCCTTCTGCGCAGGTGCAGAAAATTTCCTATTTTTAATGACATAAATATTATTAAATACAGTATGGCCATCTATTTACATATAACTACTGTATTTCTGGAAAATATATACAGTATTTTCCACACATATATTGAATGTTGAGAGAGTTTGTAGAGGATGAACAAGAGAAAGAGAATATTGTACGATTGATAAACAGGTTAGAGGTGATGGTGAGGTTACATAGTTATGACTCACGAAATTGTAATAACACGATTACAAACTGATACGAACATAATAACATAAGAAAGGAGGAACATTGCATCAGATGTAGACCACTAGTAGAAGTTCTGTACCAAGATACACGATGGTATCTTGGTACAGAAGAGAAAACAACTTGGACAACGTCTACTAGTGAGAATGGCTGGATTTGAGAGGGACGTGACCTCCCAACGACTTCATTCTTACCTCTACTAGTGACCTACATCTCACCTCTTGGTGGTATATAAGGCTCCATCCTGTCACTTCAACTCCATATTGTTTCAGACTATGGAACAATACTCTTCTCCAGACTGAGGGACTGACCACCTCAAAACTTCAAGGGTGATGGACTGATTACATCGTCTTCACGTCTCTTCTGCTTCTATCAACTTTTCTGTACTCGACTGAAGAAGCCTACTGTGTAGGCGAAACGTTTCGAAATAAAGATACCTAACTGTTGCATATGTGTCTTACTTAACAAGACACTGACAATATCCCAGTAATTAATTTTTATAGTGGGCCTGAAGACAACAAATTAAGCAATATCACAGTCACCAGCGAAATGGTTATCAAACAGATAGACCGGTTAAAGCAAAATAAATCCCTGGGACCTGATGAACTTTTTTCAAGGATTCTTAAAGAGTGTAAAATGGAACTTTGTGAACCATTAACTAATATTTTTAATTTATCTCTTCAAACAGGTGTAGTGTCTGATATGTGGAAGATGGATAACGTAATTCCTATTTTTAAAACAGGGGACAAGTCGTTACCCTCAAATTACCGCCCAATAAGCCTAACCTCACTTGTAGGCAAATTACTTGAGTCAATTATAGCTGATAATATAAGAAGCCATCTCGATAGGCATAACTTGATTAATGATACTCAACATGGATTCACCAGGGGCCGTTCCTGCCTTTTGAAGACGTTGATCACGATAAAGAATTCGATATTGTTTATTTAGATTTTAGTAAGGTTTTTGATAGAGTACCGCACCAGAGACTTAAAAAGTGGCAGCTCATGGCATTGGGGGAAAAGTGTTGTCATGGATCGAGTCATGGCTCACAGTCAGGAAGCAGAGAGTGTCCATAAATGGGGTTAATATCCGAGTGGGGATCAGTAACAAGTGGCGTTCCACAGGGATCAGTCTTGGGCCCGTTGTTGTTTATAATATATATCAATGATCTTGATGAAGGAATTACTAGTGATATGAGCAAATTCGCCGATGACACAAAGATAGGTAGGATAATTGATTCAAACGTAGATGTTATGGAACTTCAGGAGGATTTAAACAAACTCTATTCTTGGTCAGAAAAGTTGGCAGATGCAGTTCAGTGCAGATAAATGCAAGGTTCTGAAGCTCGGGAGTGCCCATAACCGTGCACTTATCAGTTAAATAACGTAAGAACTTAGCCATACAGATTGCGAAAAGGACTTGGGGGTTATGGTGAGCAGCAACCTTAACAAGACAGCAATGCCTAAGCGTACGTAACAAAGCAAACAGATTACTGGGATTTATATCAAGAAGTGTAAGCAACAGAAGTTCAGAGGTTATATTACAGCTTTATACATCGTTAGTAAGGCCTCACCTAGATTATGCAGCTCAGTTCTGTCTCCATATTACAGAATGGATATAAATTCTCTTGGGTAGCATTGAAAATTGGGTTGGGCAAATATTTGTTAGTGGGAAGGATTGTAAAGGACCTGCCTAGTATGTGCCAGCAGGCCTGCTGCAATGTTCCTCCTTTCTTATGTTCTTATGTATCGAAAACCTTATCTAGCCTTGTCTGGGTGGGTCTATACTTCCCATCGAGTGGCTGTTTGCCCTGGTAGCCGCCGTTCCCGCTATAACAAAGTTCTCCGGGGTAAAGATGACCCCTGAATCTGCATGACAGTGTCCTCCATTGCAGACACTGCAAAGCTCCAGGCGAACTTCAACCAAATCTTTAAATGGGCCGCAGAAAACAATATGAAGTTTAATGAGAAATTTAAATTACTCCAAAATGGAAAACGTGAGGAAATTAAAACATCATAGGAGCATAAAGCAAATTTCAACCACACAATAGAGATAAAAACTAATGTCAAAGATCTAGGGGTGATGATGTATTAATCGCATCTGCTATAAAAATGACAGGATGGATAATGAGAACCTTCAAAACCAGGGATGCTAAGCCCATGATGACACTCTTCAGGTCGCTTGTTCTATCTAGGCTGGAATATTACTGCAGACTAACACCACCTTTCAAGGCAGGTGAAATTGCTGACCTAGAAAATATAAATAGAACTTTCACGGCATACACAACTGCGATAAAACACCTCAATTACTGGGAACGCTTGAAGTTCCTCAACCTGTACCCCCTAGAACGCAGGAGGGAGAGATACATGATTATATACACTTGGAAAATCCTAGAGGGACTAGTACCAAACATGCACACGAAAATCACTCCCTATGGAAGCAAAAGACTTGGCAGGTGATGCAACATTCCCCCAATGAAAAGCAGGGGTGTCACTAGCACGATAAGAGACAACACAATAAGAGCCAGGGGCCCAAGACTGTTCAGCTGCCTCCCAGCATACATCAAGGGGATTACCAATAGGTAATCTCCCTGATGCACTGGACAGGCACCTGAAGTCAGTATCTTACCAGCCGGGCTGTGGTTCGTACGTTGGATTACGAGCGGCCAGCAATAACAGCCTGGTTGATCAGACCCTATTCCACCATGAGGAATGGTCACAGACAGGGCCGCGGGGGCGTTGACCCCCAGGACTCTCTCCAGGTATACTCCAGGTGTTTTGTGTGCATTATTAAAGTGTTCCAACAAGGTGGTTGAACAATTTTCACTCCCTACCTAATACCTCTTACCAGGTGAATCAACTTGTGTTCCATTGTTCATTATTACATGGAATTGGCTTCCCTCTGTCTGGCACTGCAGGGAATTTGGGCGGAATCCTGCCTCCCATGCTTACAGTGACTATCACCTCTGGCTCTGGCTCGCTTGTCGTTTCACTTTGAGCTGCAGTATGCTGCTTGCCTCTCGGCACCTGTAGTACTCTCTACAAGATAAAATATGGTAATCTTTTGCCAGGTGCTTTCCACAGCATCTTAAGCAGAGCCACCACTCTTAGTTGTTGCTGCCTACTGTTCAGTGAGGCGTAATAAAAACATCTGTTACTCGTGTTTTTGCCTTTGTTGAACAAGCATATATTAGTCTGAGTAGCTCTGGAGGCTGCTGCTTGGATGTCACCGCTGGAGACATCTCTTGGGAGTAATAGTACACAATATTTAACTGGTGAGAGAGAGAGAGAGAGAGAGAGAGAGAGAGAGAGAGAGAGAGAGAGAGAGAGAGAGAGAGAGAGAGAGAGAGAGAGAGAGAGAGAGAGAGAGAGAGAGACACAGGAGACAGAGAGAGAGACAGAGAGAAGGCGAGGGAAAAAAGTGAGTTACTTGAAAAATGTCCACACAATACAACATGTGATAAATGGTATAAAACCGATAAGTTGAAGATTGAACACTTATGCAACACATGGGAATCTTTACTGAGGAAACGTTCGCCACGCAGTGGCTTCATCAGTCCAATACAAAGCAGAAAGGTGTAAGGAGAGGAGGAGTTGAGGTAATCAGTCCCTCAGCCTGGAGTCGATGTGTTTCATCCATCAATCTTGTAGAATGTACAGCATAGGGCCGTAGACGTGGCTTATATACTGGAGTCATCGACTCCAGGCTAAGGACTGATTACTTCAAACTCCTCCTCCTCTCCTTACACCTTTCTGTTTTGTATTGGACTGATGAAGCCACTGTGTGGCGAAACGTTTCCTCAATAAAGATTCCCATATGCTGCACAAATGTCTCAATCTTCAGCAATACAACATAACTTATAAATCACCAAACACTGTTTCTGAATTTACTATTATCACTACCCACACCATCGCTGGAAACAGTATCATGACTCGGAAATACATGTCGAACCAGGAGAGAACCAACACCCAGCGTCTAAGATAAGATTTCGTTCGGATTTTTAACCCCGGAGGGTTAGCCACCCAGGAAAACCCAAGAAAGTCAGTGCGTCATCGAGGACTGTCTAAACTTATTTCCATTGGGGGCCTTAATCTTGTCCCCAGGATGCGACCCACACCAGTCGACTAACACCCAGGTACCTATTTGCTGCTAGGTGAACAGGACAACAGGTGTAAGGAAACGTTTTCGAAATGTTTCCACCCGCCGGAATCGAACCCCGGGCCCTCCGTGTGTGAAGCGGGAGCTTTAGCCACCAGGCCACCGGTCTAATTAATGCCTTAGTAGATACATGTATATTTTATATTATTATCTATTTATCACCATTTGTAGCCTTAGAAAAAAACAAATGAAGAGAGAAAAATAAAAAAAATCGAATCTCTCACTATCAAGCAACTATGATTTTTCGGATTTTATTTTCTTGGTCAAAGAATTATTTAAAATATTATTTGCCGTACATATTTCCTGTCAGATTATTAACCAAGCATAGTAGTGAACCAACAACTAGTGACAACTCACCTACCAACATCTATGTCAGGGATTTAATCAAACTTTGTGAAAATTAAGGAAAAAATATTATATCTTTTAGCAGATAGAAAGGTTAACTATGAGATATCTATAAAATCACAGCTATAATGTAATAAGTGAGAGCTATAATAAGGGTAGGACTTATTATTAAGCTTGAAGAGATGTTGAAGTTAAGTTGTGTGGAAGTGTTGTGGTGGAGCCATGAAGTGTTGAGGCAGGTGGTTAAGTTAGGTTAGGTTAGGTTAGGTTAAGTTAGGTTAGGTTAGGTTAGGTTAGGTTTAGGTTAGGTTAAGTTAGGTTAGGTTAGGTTAAGTTAGGTTAGGTTAGGTTAGGTTAGGTTAAGTTAGGTTAGGTTAGGTTAAGTTAGGTTAGGTTAGGTTAGGTTAGGTTAGGTTAGGTTAGGCTAGGTTAAGTTAGGTTAGGTTAGGTTAGGTTAGGTTAGGTTAGGTTCGTCAAGAAACATTACACGAGTTTCCTGACGCTGGTCTTAATCAGATGATGACCCGCCGTTTGAGCTTTTGGTCACCTGACCGAGGCCTTCCACTGGCTTACCGGTCCAACCCCTTTAAAAAATATGGTCATAGTTGATAGGTGGCATTCTCTCCTCCAGGTGAGTAACTGTGTGCTGACAGTGACCTGTTAGTGTCACTAGATGACCGGGGATGGCTGATGCTGGTGCCCAGGTGATCACAACTTTCGGCAAGTTGGCAGATATCTTCCACACAGAGGAACGGTTGCCACGTTTGATGGTTTGGTAATAGAGTTGTGGATGAGTGGAACAAACTCCCGAGTACAGTCATAGAAGCTAAGACGTTGTGTAGTTTTAAAAATAGGTTGGATAAATACATGAGTGGGTGTGGGTGGGTGTGAGTTGGACCTGACTAGCGTGTGCTACTAGGTCAGAAGCCGTGTTCCTTCCTTAAGTGAATGTGACCGGCTTAAGCCAATGCCTTGGCCTAGTCGGGTCAGGTCATAAGAACATAAGAAAGGAGGAACACTGCAGGAGGCCTGTTGGCCCATACTAGGCAGGTCCTTTACAATTCATCCCACTAACAAAACATTGCCCAACCAAATTTTCTTGGGTAGCATTGAAAATTGGGTTGGGCAAATGTTTTGTTAGTGGGATGAATTGTAAAGGACCTGCCTAGTAATGGGCCAACAGGCCTCCTGCAGTGTTCCTCCTTTCTTATGTTCTTATGTTCTTATGACCTGGACCGACTAGGCCAAGGCATTGGCTTAAGCCGGTGAGAGAATTGGACCTGCCTCGCATGGGCCAGTAGGCCTGCTGCAGTGTTCCTCCTTTCTTATGTTCTTTATATTGTTTTTAATCTACACATGCAACTCAGGCGCTGTAACTTCTGACGGGTAATTATGACAGGCCTGAAGAAATACAAAAGATTACAATGCATACCGGTGGTGACAACGGGCTGAAGGCCACAACAAGAGTAGAATGGTCATTACCATCACCATTTAATTAGCCACAATGAAGCCTACCAGAACATGTCAGATCCCACATCGAAGTGAATTCCACCTGACCACCAGCATACAAGTTACCCAGGCTGCAGTGCAGGGGGCAAACACTCCCCTCACTCTGATAAATTACCATACAGCCACAATACTCTAATTTATTTACAAAAATGTTCATTACGTGGACGTTTTGCTTTAAAACACATTTATTATTAGTAAAGAGTGTTCATAACATCCAGGCGTTACATGTCCCATCGACACTAATTCGTCTCATCATCTGTGCAGTCAACTGTACATTGTGGAGCAACATACTTGGTACATAAGAAGTATATGATTTCACAGGATACTACAAACCATACTACAATAAATAGCTAATAAGTGATAGATTCAACATTGTGAAACAGACGTCAACATAATAACAAACGAGAGCTCAGTATGTAATGAATGAGATTGACAATCACTTTAGGGGTGGCAGTGCACAGGTGGCCAGCAACCAAGAATATCTTACAACCATCCACAAGATAGATATGTGGGCTCTGTATAAGATTAAAGTGAGAAATAAAACCTACAAGAAAAAACCAGTACGATCTCTGACTCGTAGGTGAAGAAGTGTAAAGATGTTAAAAAATCATTTGAGAACCCTTAGAAGTGAAGAGAAGTACTGAAAAACAAGCTAGCCAGTAACATCACTTCCAGTGGCCACAAGCAACTGGTATTGATCAATGGCAACACTGTGACTAGCCAAGGATTCGAACCCATACTGGTTTGGCCACCTCATGGTGAGGCGAGGGTCAACGCCCTGCAGCCTGGTTTGTGACCAGGCATCATGATGGATCAGGGCCTGATTAACCAGGCTGTTACTGTTGGCTGCACGCAACCCGATGAACGAACTACAGCCCGGCTGGTCAGGTACTGACTTTAGATGCTTGTCCAGTGCCTTCTTGAAGACAGTCAGGGGTCTATTGGTAATCTCCCCTTACGTATGCTGGGATGCAGTTGAACAGGCTTGGGCCCCTGACACTTATTGTGTTGTATCTTAATGTGCCAGTGACACCCTTGCTTTTCGTTGGGGGGATGTTGCATCGTCTGCCGAGTCTTGCTTTCATAGGGAGTGATTTTCGTGTGCAAGTTTGGTACTAATCCCTCTAGGATTTTCCAAGTGTATATAATCATGTATCTCTCCCGCCTGCATTCTAGGGAGTACAAGTTCAGGAACTTTAAACATTCCCAGTAATTGAGGTGTTTTATCTCCCTTATGCGCGCTGTGAAGGTTCTCTGTACATTTTATAGGTCAGAAATTTCACCTGCCTTGAAAGGTGCTGGTAGTGTGCAGCAATATAGAAAAGCTGACATTTCTGTAACAGATTAGATAAGTGCCCTTAATACATATATTACGTGTGGTGCATATAGTGTACGTTACTACTATATTGTACATTATTATTTTTATTATTTTTCATCACTAGCTAATGCCAACTACCTCCAATACTCTATACTTCTTTCTTACTGCTATTAATTGCTCATAATTTTAAATTACAAGTCAAATCTTACTCCAAATTAATAATATTCATTTTTCTTACCTGTCCATTTAATTTTGTTTATCACTACTTGTTTTTTAGTCACTTTTCATTGTGTATGCAATTAGTGTATATTCCAATTACTTTTTTACAAGTACCAAAACTATCTTTTGCTAGCTAGTACCAACTACCTCATTTTTTTTACTTTTATTGTGCAATAAACTGCTCAATTTATCTAATATTACAATCAGATCTTACTCCTAAACCAATATTATTTCATAGTGACCATCTGTCCATTTAACTTTGTTTACCATCACTTAATTTTAGTCCCTTATATATTTTCTCCCTTTTTTTTAGCTTAATAAACCCTAGATTATACAAATATCACGTTGTGAGATACAGTAACAACAGAGATACAAAGTTCATGCTGTGAAGATACAGTTGTAAATAACAACAGAGATAACCAAAAAAGATCACGCTGTGAGATACTGTAACACAGAGATACAAATTTCACGGGTGAGAATACAGTAACAACAGAGGATACAAAGATCACGCTTGAGATACAGTAACAACAAGATTACAAATATCAAGCTGTGAGATCATTCAGTAACAACAGGAGATACAAAGATCACGCTGTGAGATACAGTATCAACAGAGAACAAAAGGTCATGATGTGAGATACAGTAACAACAGAGATACAAGATATGCTGTGAGATACAGTAAACAGAGTACATAGATCACGCTGTAGTTACAGTACCAACAGATACAAAGATCACGCTGTGACTACAGTAACAGAGATACAAAGGTCATGCGTGCGACACAGTAGTAACCAAACAGAGATATTAAGGTCATGTTGATACACTCGGACAATGATTAGATACAAGATCATGTTATAAGAACACAGTAAACATACTGAGGTACAAAGTTTCACGCTGTGAGATACATTAACAACTGAGATTACAAAGGTCATGTGCTGTGAGATAACAGAAACATGGCGGAAAGTAAGTCAAATAAAGTATGTAGCTATAAACAGTAAATTAAAATAAATATTTTTAATTGGATTGCCTCACCATGTGGTAGGCTGGCTGTGAAAGTTCTCATCTTCCAGCTGATCCAGGTTTCCAGGTGACCCGGGATAGACGTATTTACTGAGCACAGATTTCTGTGTCTCCATCCCTGCCATAACGTTCTACCCTTATCTATATATTTTTATCACTTGTGTTATATTATCATGTATTAGGAAGTGCTGCTTGTAGTTGCCATATTTTGTCAAGCTGAAGCTCCTCTCTGAGGAAATGTGTTTTTGTTCACCTGTCTTGTTAAGTTTCATTATGTACTAGTCCAACTGCAGTAGCGATGGTAACAGTGGATAGAAACATTAGTGTAGTACCGTCAGACAGTTTCCAATCGTTACCTTTGACTTGCTAAGTAAATCAGAAGTGAATATTACGGCAGTATGGTGCAGTAGTCAGTAAGGCGCCTCTAAAGTGGACTGAGTTATTTTATTTATCTCAGTGATTTAATTTTACAGTTTGATTTGAAACATGTACCATTATCCTATTGTTATGGATTATTTTTTTAATGAGAAGTATTAACTGCTAAGGGTGACAGGTCGCCTGGGAAATATAAGACCTACCATAAACATGTCGGCCTTTTCCCGAAATGAAAATTTATACAATTATGGTTAATCTTTTTTTTTAAATATATGTACATCTGTATAATTATTGTGGTTTTGTTATGTTAAGACTCAGGAAAAGAGTTGCTTTACTTTCTAAGTGAATAATGTTATTATTTAGCAAGCTTCGTGAATTTAGATCTGTGCTAGAGTATGTGCAATTTGTTTATGATTGTATTGTACATTATATTGGTGTAATCCTGACACTGGGTACATTCGGGAAGGTTTATTGTGCATACGTTTACTAAAAGCTGTACAAGTGTTTTTATTATCAACTTTGTCAGTTTTTATAAACATATATATAGATATAGATATTTATATATATATTATATATATTTATATATATTTTATATTATATATTTATATATATATATTATATATATTATGATCAAAATTTATATTGTGGTCATATCTGATTAGTTATACTGTTATCTTTTGCTTGGTAGTTGCGTTGCACACTTTGATACATGTGCAAGTTTGAGTATTTATGTGATGTATCGTACATGTGATTATCTTGGCGTTGGAATTGACAAGCTGATTAACTTAAGGTATGGCTGGTATTACGTTAGTTATGCTCTATGTCATGATTATTTTTTCGTCTAGACTGCTAAATACTTGTGAAAAATGTTGTATTGTAGTCAAATTACACTTCATGTTGCCAAAACTCCTAATCTAGTAAATAGAAGTAGAAGTAAGATTTTTGGGTGTTAACCTCCGGATGTGTCACAAAGCACCTGCCGGTCAGGGCAGCACTGTTGTCAGGCAGCACCGCTTCAGAGCAGCACCTGCTGTCAGAGCAGCACCTGCTGTCAGAGCAACAGGTGTTTTAAGCAAGCTACTGATGGTCAGAGCAGCACCTGCTGTAGAGCAGCACCTCCTTGCTGTCAGAGCAGCACCATGCTCGTCAAGCAGCACCTGCTGTCTAGGAGCAGCACCTGCTTCAGAGCAGCACCTGCTGTCAGAGCGAGCACCTGCTGTCAGTGCTGCACTGCTGTTCAGAGCAGCACCTGCTGTCAGAGCAGCACAGGCTGACAGAGCAGCACCTGCTGTCAGAGCAGCACTTGCTGGTCAGAGCAGCACCTGCTGTCAGATCAGACATGCTGTGCAGTGCAGCACCTTGTCTTGTTGACAGGTGCTTGCTGCTCTGAATAGTTACTATCAGTGTATTTACTAAGCTAAGCATATTAAACATATATACTGAATGAAAATACATTCAATTTTTTTTATACTTGATATTTTCATTAATTTTACTTGTAAACATTTTAATAATATTTTTAAGTTTTTCGGTATTTATTATATTTAAATTAAAATAAAATATATAATTGTAATAAAAATTGTTTATTAAAATCGTATTAGTATTAAATAAAATTATAAAGTATTGAGAATAGGGTAAATTAATTTCTTCGCAAATTATTTGATATATTTTTTTAAGTTTTCAAATATTTAATTAGCATTCATATAATTATTATATTCTGTAAGATTATTTTTCTACAGTTTAGTCTTTAAGTTTTATGAGTTGGTTATTTTAGTGGAGAAAAATAACTGATGAGGGAGATTATAAATGTCAGGTAAGAGAGACTGTTGTTGAAGGTGCCGTGGGAACATTGAAGTTCTTGTAGTAAACAACAGTTGTGGATCTTGAGTCACGTCACAACATGAGGAAGGACGGAATGTATTACGCAAAAAGAAACGAACAGCAGCACACAAGATTACAATAAGTAACGATTATAATTAAAAGAAGTTACTGAAAATGTCAGGCCTAATAAAAATACTAATGATGCTCATTTTACACATGCTAGAACAAAATATACACTGCAATAGCGAAACAAAGAATCCACTGGGGATTTCATTGACTTACGTAAAGCTTTTGATCCAGTTGACATGGACTTGCTCCAGTAAATTGTCACCGATGGAATAACGAGGGCACTCCCTCAACTACTCAAGTTCATACCTCCGCAACAGAAGACAATATGTGTACGCAAATGGGGGCAAAATCTTCTGCACAACCCATTACTGGTGGTGTCCCACAGGGAGTGTCCTTTGGCACTCTTCTCTTTCTCCTATACAAAATGACCTACAAATGCTTCGAAAATACTCAAAACCCACACTATTTTGCGGATGACACAAACATACGTCTTCCTCCCACCCGTGCCCAGTCAACGCTAGCCAATACTGTAATAATACCGAATTACAGAAAAATATCTCTGGATGAGTACTAAAAACTTACACTTAAACCATTGGACAAAACCTACTTCATTCAGTTTGGTAACTGAGCTACTGATGTCCCTCTTTACATTAATGATAACGGATCACCTATCAACAAATCTAACAGAGGGAAAATTCTAGGAATACACCTTTATATTGAGCTCAATTTTCAATACCATATACAACAAATTTCTAAGAAAATTTCCAAGACTGTCAGGCATTAATAGCGAAGACACGGTACTATGCTCCACTGTCAGCCTCCTGGCACTATATCACTCTCTTATTTTACCCCTATTTCACCTATGGAATTTGGATGGGGCTCAACCAACAAGTAACCATCTCAGACCACTAATTTACCCAACAAAAGGCTGCAGTTTTGAATGATAACAAATTCATCACTACAGGCAAACACCACTCCACAATATTCAATACACTCAACCTACTCACCATACAAAACATCCATACTTATACTGCAACTATTACTACATAGAACACGCAACTCTGATATTAACCCTCCCCTCAATCATCTCTCCTTGCCAACCTAACAGAACACATGAACATATCTCAAGGCACAGATCACTCTTTGAATTTCGTGATCCATTCTCACGTGATGCAAAAAACTCAATGCAAATAAAAGGCCCTAAAATCTGGATTTCAGTACCTGTAAATATAAAAGATATCACTCCTGTTTTATAAAATCATGTCTCTTCTCAAAGATCACTTACTCACCAAAACCAAATAAATACTGAATAACTGAACCTTATAAATTGTATATCTTAAATGTTTCTCACAATTATTCACATAATTGTTAAACTAAAACCCAATCTAACTTTATTATTTTTTTAAATACACTACCTAACAGAATACTCCTTCTTACTGTATTACAACAAGGCTTGCAACCTTATGTCCTGTCTTTGTTATACGCCAATTGTGCTTTATAGTAATCTGTTTACATTATTGTTTTTCACTGATTTCATCATTGAACCTTAGTTAATCTTAAGTTAATTTAAGGCCAGCCCGTAATGCTATGCATAGTATAAGTGGCTTTTGGCTTGCTGCTCTTATCTGTATTTTTTTGAACCTCTGTATGTCGTGCTCAAATTATAAATAAATAATAAATAAATAAATATTCCAGACTAGATAGAAAAAAAAAGGCTTGAGAGTATCATCACGGGCTTAGGCCATCCCTAGTTTTGAAGCTTCTCATTATCCATCCTGACATTTTTATAGCAGATGTGATTGATATGATACAAAGGTTGAGGTCTTTGAAGGTGAGGAGATCTTTGACAATTATCACTCCCAGGTCTTTTTACATTTAGTTTTTTTCGTTCTATTGTGTGGTTTGGACTTTGTTTTATTACCTCAGATATTATTTTAATTTCCTCAGTTTTCATATCGGAGTTATTTGAAATCTTTAATCACTGAACTTCAAATTGTTTTCTGTGCCCATTTAAATTTAGTGATGTCCGCCTGGAGTCTTACAGTGTCCATCCGCGGTGGAAGACACGGTTCGTTGAATGTACTTTACATCTCTGTCTTATGTAGATGTGATGTTGAGGTAACCGGATGGGAGTGTAATATATTGGGTAGAATACCGACCATATGTCAATTAAAAGGGACAACAAGGTCAACTTACTGTGACATTTTTGTTGTGCATCGTTTCGCTCTCCAGGAGCTTTGCTCAAGCCGTAATGGCGCTGACAACGCTCCTGGAGAGCGAAACGTTGCCACAATACAAGGTGCATTAGTAGTTGCACTTGTGTCCTTTAATTTACAGTATGGGAGCGAAGTACTGTGCCTTGTGAACAGAGCTTTCACAGTAGCCGCCTCAGACTTTATTTGTTTACTACTTTCTTTGTGTTTATTTGTTTAGGAAATTATAGATCCATCTACCAACTTTTCCTGTTATTCTTGATCATCATTTTGTGCTATTACACCATTGTCATATTTCTCTAAGGCTTTGCAAAAAGTCTGTGTATACTACATCTGCATTTTGTTTGCTTCTAGAGCATCCAGGGGACCTTGTCATAGTGGTTCCAGTAGGTGGGACAGACAGGAGTTGACTGTTCTAAACCCATGTTGGCCCTGGTTGTGTACCTGAGGTAGCATAGATGAGTGGCGATCTTTGCTTCTTAGAACCCTTTCAAAGATTTTTTGATAGGATGTTTGTGCTATCGTCTGTTGTTCTTTTGTGTGCTTTTCTGCCCCTTTGATTTGATTGTGATTTTTTAGTCCCAGGAAGAAAAAAATAGCATGAAACTTAAAAATACTACAACACCTCAGAGCTTGCTGGAGTGGTGGCACTTTTGGCTCCCACTCAGAACCGCAGATGTTAGGCCATGAAATAAAGTCTCCAACAACCAATACGACATCTTTGTAATTGTATATTTTGAGGGTCTAAATCTTCAACCAAAACAAACAAAATACCTTTCAACAGTGGAACTCTTCGAGAGGCAAATGCAAAGTTTAGTAGAGTTCAACAAAAAGATCACTTTGATCACAAAATATGGATACGACGGGGACAAACTTATTTACGTGAGTTATAAAGAGCAGGCACCGGGAGGAAGAGGTTGGTTGTATGTTACGAGAGTCGCTCATTTGTTCCGAATTACCACCAGCGATGCCGTTGAAGTTTTCGCAGTAAGATGAGACCAAAGCCTTGTTACTGTGGCTTGGATATTTGCCACCAGATGCAAACATTCCAACGGTTCAGGAACAGCTTTGAAAACTGACTCATCTGGAAAATCTTCCAGCCCCAAGCCCCAAATATTTGTTGCTGGGTGATTTTCAAACTTAAGGCAGCAAACTGGAGAGAAAGTGGAAATGTTATAGCATAGATAACCCCAGGAAGGCAGCTCGATGAAAATTCACTCATACATGAAGGTTTATATATCTCTGCAACAAATTTACCTATAAAACAGGGAAACAGCGGCGGCACCAATATTACTAGAATATCACTTGAATCATTATCTTTACAACGTATCGCGATCTCGGACTACGAAGTATATAGTATATACATTCGATCACAACATATCGAAGTCACCTAAATTTCCACTTTAATAACTGAAAATATCCATTTTGTCATTTTAAAAGTCATAAATGGAAACAAGCTCGGGAAGATATCCTAGGCACACGGATCTGAACATTGCCCTAGATGAATTTACTTTGTGGCACTTGAGGATGCTTACAACACATTCCTAAGGAAAAAGAAGAGTAGATAATATATTAGAGAGAGACGCTCTCTCATACAGGAGGAAGGTTGAAAGGAATCACAAGGGACCAGTCTATATGGAATTCGGAAGAAGGACTAGCTAGAGAAAAAATCTGGAGAGAGATGTAAGCCATAGCATTCGTGTCTTCTTTTGCTGACGGGATACAACGACTTTGCATGACAGTATCACCCAATGAAACACTGCAGATCTCCATGCGGCTATAAACCACGGTCGTCAAATGGAGCTTAGAAAAGAGATGTTCAGTGAGGAACAAATTTCAATTACTGTTCTATGGAAGACTTACTGAAACAAAAACTGATCGGAGTATAAAATAAATTTTAACACACAATAGAGCAAAAAAAACTGATGTGAAGGAACTCCCTGGGAAGTGAGAAATGTCAGAGATTCTCACTTTCATAGAAGACAAAAATGTATCTACTCTCTCTAGAATATTATAGGTTGGATAATGAGAACCTTGAAAAACAAGGGATGTTCAAGCCAGTTGATAATTCACTTTAAATCCATTATTCTCTCTAGGGGACTGGATTATTGCTGTATACTAACAGTCCTTTTCAATGCAAACAACTGCAGACCTGGAGAATATACAGAGAAACTTTCTCTGCACCGTCTAGATACGAATAAAGCACCTAAATTACGGGAACGATTGTAGTCCCTTGACGTAATCTTGGGACCCAGGACGAGAAGATATTAATAATTTACACGTGGGAAAATCCAGAGGACACGTCCGAAACTTCACCACGGAAATCAGCCAGACGAAGCAAAGGCCTCTGCAGGTGGTTGAAACATTCCCCATAAAGTTAAAGCAGATGGTGCCATGTGACACCAAGTGATAACACCAATAAATATAAATGGGGTACCAGCATACATATTGGTATTACCAGTAGACCCATATGTACTGTCTTGAAAAATGGTACTGGTCAGGCACTAAGTAGTACTGATAGTGATGTATCGGATACAGCATGTGGGCATCCGCTTCCGCCCGAACATCCGCACACGTTCTACATACGCATCAACATCTGCATCCGCATTTTAGTGTAAAAAATAATTATATAACACTTGCTATCCACATCCATATCCACGGAACATCATCACAGTTCTTACTTCCGCATCATCATCCATGGGAACATTCCGCCTCTGTTTTTACATCCGCATCCACAAAATAAGTAAGACATTCTTCATTTATATCCGCATCCGCGGATTCTAAAATTTTTCACATCGATACATCTCTAGTACATGACCAGCCGGGTGTGGTTCAATGTGTGGGTGCGTAGCGGCCGGTAGTAATTGCCTGGTTGGTCAGGTTCTGATCTACCACAAACCTGGTTCATGGACCGGGCACTGGGATTTTGGACACCACGAACACCCTCCAGGTATACCATGTATATCACTGGTATTCGAGTAAGGACCACGTTGCACATTTAATTATCCCTCTCTTATCTGCATATGATTCGAATATATTTGGTGAAAATATAATGAATGTTGGGAACAATCTGTTTAGAATGTGGTAGGAAATACACAGTATATAAATATGAAAAAAATTTTCATACCACGGTGGGGTTCAGTACCGCGGATCAGAGAGTCATTTAAAACTCCAGACCGACGTGTTAGCCACTGGACTGTTAGCCATCATTATGATTCTTCCAACTAGGTATATTTCTATCCTAGGGTATAGTTAGCATAGGACACCACTGTGACCACAAATGCAAGATTTTACAGACGATCTCCGCTTGCGTGGAGCCGTGACAAACTCTGCTCGTCCCCTCAAAGCTTTCAATCGAGTCTTCGGATCTCGCGAGTCAATAAATGCCTTTGAAAATAGATATTTCGTTTATGGGGAAAATTAAAGTTCTTGGCTTCTCCATTATTCCCTATCCTAACCCTTAGATCTCGTCTCTTCACTTACTTATCTTTTTCTTCTTATCTTCTCCATCCTTAGTTCCCTAGCTCTCTACCACTCTTTACCGTTTGCCTTTTTATCACCATTTCTTCCTTTTTCTCCTCTTTATATTACATTCCACCTTCCATTATAATCTGTTCTCCATTCTCCCTAATCTCTTCTTCCTTGTCCACTTTTCCATTATTTCCCTCTTTCTCTTGGTTTCCTCCATCATCATCATCTTCGTGCCATTATATTTCTCAGTATCTTAATTATTCCCTTATCTTGAATGAGCTGGGGATAATAAATCACGTAATTGTCTTTTGTTCAATAGAACCTGGCTTCTTCAAGACCTGGCTGTCTTCAAGATCCTGGCTGTCTTCAAGACCCTGGGCTGTCTGCAAGACCCCTGGCAAGTCTCATGACCCTGGCGTCTTAAGGCCCTGACTGGTCTTTCTGCCCTCTGGCTGTCTTCAAGCGACCCTGGCTGTCTTCAAGGACCCCTGGCTGTCTCAAGACCCTGCTGTCTTCAAGGACCCTGGTTGTCTCAAGACCCCTGCTGTCTTCAAGACCCTGCTGTCTTCAAAAGACACTGGCTGTCTTCATAGACCCCCTTGGTGTCTTCAAGGAAACCTGACTGTCTTCAAAGATTCCCTGTGTCTCAAGGCCCCTGACTGTCATTCAATAACCCCTGGCTGTCGCAAGACCCGTGGCTGTCTTCACGACCCTGGTGTCTTCAAGCCCCTGGCTGTCCTCAAGACCCATGGTCTTCAAGTGGACCCATGGCGGAGTCTTCAAGACCCCTGGTGGCTTTAAGGACCCCTGACTGTTCTTTAAGTCCCCTGTGTCGAGTCTTCAATACCCTGGCTGTCTTCAAAAAACCCTGGCTTGTCTTTAAGTCCACCTGGTTTGTTTTCAGACCCTCTGGTTGTCTTCAAGACCCTGGAGTGCTCTTCAACGACCCTTGGTTGTCTTCAAGAACCCCTGGCTGTCTTCAAGAACCTGGTTGTTCTTCAAGACCCTGGGCTGTATCAAGACCCTGGCTGTCTTCAGGACCCTGTGTCTTCAAGACCCCATGGCTGTCTTCAAGACCCCTGGTTATCTTTTCAAGACCCAGGGTGTGTCTTCAAGACCCTGGTTGTATTCAGGCCCCTGTTTTCTCAAGAATTTGGTGTATTCAAGACCTGGCGGTCTGTCCAAGGTCCCCGGGGTTGTCTCAAGAACCAGGCTGCATTCAAGACCCCTGCTGTCTTCAAAGACCCTGGTTTCTTCAAGGACACCTGGTTGTCTTCAAGATCCCTAGTGGTCTTCAAGACCTGGTTGTCTTCAAGACCCTGGCATGTATTCAAGACCCTGGCGTGTTCATAGGACCCTGGCTGTATACAAGACCCTGGCAGTAATCAAGGATCCCTAGTTGTCTTCAAAATCCCTGGTGGTCTTTCAAGACCCCTGGTTGCCTTCAAAACCCCTGGATGTCTTAAGATCTCAGGAGTCTTCATGCCCTGCTGTCTTCAAACTCATGTTGTCTTTCAAGATCCCTGGTTTGTCTTCAAGACCCCTGGTGTCTTCAAAACCCCTGGCTGTCTTCAAGATCCCTGGCTGTCTTCAAGATCCTGGCTTGTCTGTCTTCAGATCCATGGTGTCTTCAAGAACCCTGGTTGTTTAGACCCATTGTATTCTTCAAGAGCCTGGTTGTCGTTCTAGATCCTGGTTGTCTTCAAGACCCCTGGTTGTCTTCAAGACCCTGGCTGTTCTTCAAGATCTCTGGCTGTCTTCAAGGACTGGCTGTCTTAAAAGACCCTTGGTTGTCTCAAGACCTGGCTGTCTCAAGGACTCCCTGGAGTCTTCAAGATCCCTGGTTGTCTTCACTACCCAGTGTCTTCCAATCTTTGCTGTATCAACACCCTGGCTGTCTTCAGATCCTGGGCTGTCTTCAAGACCCCAATGCTGTCTTCAAGACACCCAGGCAGTTTCAAGACCTCCTTACTTACTTCCTCCCCTGGCTTTCAATCCTCCCCATATTGATGCATTCTTCCCTCCATTGCCATTACAACCTCACCATTCATACTACATCCCATTAATACCAACTCAATTATAACCCCCTACCATTATACAACCCTTCCAATAAAACAAACCTCTATTATAACCAACCCTCCCTAGTAGCCACCCCTAATTACTAACCACACAATCACAAACCCCAATTAACTAATAATTTAAGTTAGACCTTCCTCTACATACCTTTCCTACTGTCATGATAATCTCAGATCTTTCCACAATACACCCCTACCAGTATTACAACCTCTGTGCTCTTCTGCTGCCTGTAAATCAGATCAAAATTATTCTAAAGTAAGATATATACCTCTCCTCCCTTTATCATCTTGTCGTATTTCGCTCCTTTAGAGAAAAGGCCTTAGGGTGTCATGCCCCTATCCCACGCCACGTTTGCCCCAGTCTTCAAGACATCTGACTGTTCTTCAAGATCCCGAGCTGTCATTCTAGACCCCTGGTGTCCTTCAAGTACCTTGGCTGGTGCCAACCACCCTCCCCCCGCCCAGGGATCACGCTTACTGTTGGCTGCAATAAGACTCTTGAACACCTGGGATCATGCTACTTGTTGGCTGCAATAAGATCTTGAACACCGAGCAGCCAGGCCAGGAGGAGAGGAGGACTGGTGGAGGGATCACGTGTTTACTGTTGGCTGCCATAGACTCTTGAACACAGGATCTACGCTACTGTTGGCTGTGCCATATAAGACCTTGAACCAGGAATGGGGGTTCATGCTATGTTGGCTTCCATTATGACTCTTGAACCAGGATCACGCTACTGTTGGCTGCCATAAGACTCTTGAACCAGGATCACGCTACTGTTGGCTGCCATATAAGACTCTTGAACACCGGGAGCATGCTTTAATGTTGGCTGCAATTAGACTCTTGATCCCCAGGATCATGCTTTTACCTGTGGCTGAATAAGACTCTTGAACACCCAGGAATCTTGTACTGTTGGCTTGCCCATTAAGACACTTCTAGAAACACAAGGATCACGATACTGTTTGGCTGCCATTTTTTAAGGCATTGAACACCCAAGGGATCATGATTCTGTTGGCTGCCATAAGACTCTGGAAACACCAGGATCAATGCTACTGTTGGCTGCCATTAGACTCTTGAACACCAGGTGCATGCTACTGTTGGCTGCCATAAGACTCTTGATACACCAGGATCATACGGTTTTTATACTGTGGCTTGCATTTGTTAATTTTATGACTCTTGAACACCGGATCATGCTACTGTTGGCTGCAAATAAGACTCTTGAACACCAGGTTCAGATCATGCTACTGTTGGCTGCCTTATGACTCTTTGAACAACAGGATTCCCATGCATATGTTGGCGCCATAAGACTCTTGAACACCAGGTTCTGCTACTGTTGGCGGCCCAATAAGACTCTTGATCACAGGAGATCACGCTTAATTTAACTGTTGGCTGCCATTAAGACTCTTGAACACCATGATCATGCTACTGTTGGCAGCCATAAAGACTCTGACACCAGGCTTCATGCCTATGTTGGCTGCATAAGGACTCTTGAACACCAGGGGGGATCATGCTTACCCCTGTTGGCTGAATTAAGACTCTTGAACACCAGGATCACGTACTGTTGGCTGCCAAAGGGACGCGTTGATCACCAGGCCAGGATCTGCTTTTATTTTTTTACTATTTTTAATGTTGGCTGCCATAAGACTCTTGAACACCAGGATCACGCTTTTTTTTATTATTACTGGTGGCTGCATTAAGGACTCTTGAACACCAGATCTGCTACTGTTGTGCCATAAGACTCCTTGAACACCAGGAATTAATGCTATGTTTGGGTGGCATAAGACTCTGGATACACAGGATCACGCATACTGTTGGCTGCCCCATAAGATCTTGAAACACCCCCACCAGAATCCATTGGCTTGTTTTTACTGTTGGGTGGCCTTTTTATAAGACTCGTGGAACACCATGGGGATCATGTACTGTTAGGCTGCATAGACTTCTTGATACAAACCAGGATCATGCTACTGTTGGCTGCCATAAGACTCTTGAACACCAGGATCATGCTACTGTTGGGTGCCATAAGACTCTTGAACACCAGGATCATGCTACTGTTGGGTGCCATAAGACTCTTGAACACCAGGATCATGCTACTGTTGGGTGCCATAAGACTCTTGAACACCAGGATCATGCTACTGTTGGGTGCCATAAGACTCTTGAACACCAGGATCATGCTACTGTTGGGTGCCATAAGGACTATTGTACACCAGATATGCTACTGTTGGATGCAATAAGACTCTTGAACACCAGGATCATGTACTGTTGGCTGCCATATAAGACTTTTGAACACATGATCATGCTACTGTTGGCTTGCCTAGATCTTGAAACACCAGGATCATGCTACTGTTGGGTGGCACATAAGGACTCTTGAACACCAGGATTTTCATGCTAATGTTGGTGCCAGAAGGACTCTTGAACACATGGATCAATGCTACTGTTGGCTGCCATAAGACTCTTGAACACCAGGATCATGCTACTGTTGGGTGCCATATGACTCTTGAACACCAGGATCATGCTACTGTTGGGTGGCATAAGACTCTTGAACACCAGGATCATGCTACTGTTGGGTGCCATAAGACTCTTGAACACCAGGATCATGCTACTGTTGGCTGCCATAAGACTCTTGAACACCAGGATCATGCTACTGTTGGCTGCCATAAGACTCTTGAACACCGGAATCATTGCTTACTGTTGGCTGCCTAGACTCTTGAAACACACCAGGATCATGCTACTGTTGGCTGCCATAAGACTCTTGAACACCAGGATCATGCTACTGTTGGCTGCCATAAGACTCTTGAACACCAGGATCATGCTACTGTTGGCTGGACATAAGGGACGCTTGAACACCAGGATCTGTATGTGGATGCCATAATTAAGGAATCTTGAACACCAGGATCATTCTACTGTTGGGCTTGCCATAAAGTCTCTTGACACCAGGATCTGCTATGTTGGCTGCATTAAGTTCTTAACACCAGGATCATGCTACTGTTGGCTGCCATAAGACTCAGTTTGTAACTTTACTGAATATTTATAATTCCTTTTCCTTCTGCAACTAAACAATGCTTTTTCTGATTGGCTTCAAGATTTTATTGACAATGATTTTATATTAGGGAAAATTATTCCTAATGTTTAGCACGACAGGGACCAAGTTGAAATTTTACTGAAAATTAATGAACTTGGAATTGACTGTGAATTCTTTTCTGATCGGCTTCAAACTTTTACCATCGGTGGAGTGTAGTAAAAACAGCCTGGTCACACTGACCTACTAATTTCATATAAGAATTATTAGTAAATGGTTTACCACACAGCTGTGAGTTGCCTCTTCTAATCACTTCAAAGTCTAAATGGTTGCTGGTGTATCTTCATTAGTGTATTTGTTTTAATTCTGGGAGGAGTTAGATGCAGTTGCATTTTTAATCAATTTAATAAAAATGTAAAGAATCAAATATTTTTTTTCTTGGACCGAGTTGTATAGAAATTTTTATAAAGTAATTAGAATAGAAAACTAAAAAATAAAGAATTTTTGTTTTTTGTCTTCTAGGTTTAACGAGGGAAGACTTCCTTATTAACGAGGAAGACTTCCTTATTAACGAGTGAAGACTTCCTTATTAACGAGGGAATACTTCCTTATTAACGAGGAAGACTTCCTTTCTAACGAGGAAGACTTCCTTATTAACGAGGGAAGACTTCCTTATTAACGAGGGAAAACTGTGATACAAATTAACATCAGAGATAGAAAGGTTATGCTGTGAGACACAGCAACAACAGAAACACAAAGGTCACTCTTTGTTGAGACGCAATAAAACAAGATACCAAAGATTCATGACGTACAACCCAGTAACAACAGAGATACAAAGGTCACGCTGTGAGACACAGTAACAACAGAGATACAAAGGTCGTGCAGTAAGACACAGTAACAACAGAGATACAAAGGTCACGCTGTGAGACACAGTAACAACAAAGATACAAAGGTGATGTTGTGAGGCACAGTAACAACAGAGATACAAAGGTCGTGCAGTAAGACACAGTAACAATAGAGATACAAAGGTCACGCTGTGAGGACTCAGTAACAAAGAGATACAAAGGTCACGTGTGTGGATCAGTAAACATCAGAGATTCCAAAGTCATGTTGTAAGGACACAGTAACAAAAGAGATTCAGAGGTCGTGCAGATTAAGACACAGTAACAACAGAGATACAAAGGTCGTGCAGTAAGACACAGTAACAACAGAGATACAAAGGTCGTGCAGAAAGACACAGTAACAACAGAGATCCAAAGGTCACGCTGTGAGACACGTAACAACAAAGATACAAAGGTGTTGTTGTAGGACACAGTAACAACAGAGATACAAAGACCATGCTGTGAGCATACAGTAACACTGAATACAAAGATCATGCTGTCAGATACAGTAACAAAGAGATACAAAGGATCATGCTGTGAGATTACACTAACACTGAGATACAAAGAGTAACGCTGTGAGATACTGTATCAACAGAGATACAAAGATCATGCTTCTGTGAGATACAGTAACAACAGAGATACATAGATCACGCTGATGAAGATACAGTAAAACAGAGGACAAAGATCATGCTATGGATAAGTAACAAACAGAGTTACAAAGATCACGCTGTGAGATTACAGTAACAACAGGATAGATACAAAGATCATGCTGAGAGGACACAGTAACAACGAGATACAAAGATTCACGCTGTGAGATACAGTAACATCAGAGATACAAAGATCATGTGAGAGACACAGTAAAACAGAGATATAAGAATAACCGCTTTGTGAAGATACAGTAACAATGAGTTTACAAAGTCATGCTGCGAGACACAGTAACACCAGAGATACAAAGATCACGCTGTGAGATACAGTAACAACAGAGACTCAAAAATCACGCTGTGAGATACAGTAAAAACAGAGATACAAAGGTCATGCTGTGAGATACAGTAACACCAGAGATACAAAGGTCACGCTGTGAGATAAAGTAACAACAGAGATACAAAGGTCACGCTGTGAGACACAGTAACAACAGAGATATAAAGGTCATGCTGTTATACACAGTAACATTAGATACAAAGATCATGTTATAAGACACAGTAACAACAGAGATACAAAGATCACGCTGTGAGATACAGTAACAACAGAGATACAAAGATCACGCTGTGAGATACAGTAACAACAGAGATACAAAGATCATGCTGTGAGACACAGTAACAAACAGAGCTACAAAAGATCATGCTGTGAGACACAGTAACACAGAGATACAAAGTTCATGCTATGAGATACAGTAACAACGAGATACATAGATCACGTGTGAGATACAGTAACAACAGAGATACAAAGTTCATTTGCTGTGAGATACAGTACAACAGAGAGATATCAAAGGTATGTTGTGTGACACAGTAACAACAGAGATACAAAGATCATGCTGTGAATTACGTAACAACAGTTGCAAAGATACATGCTGTGAGATACAGTACAAAACCGAGATACAAAGATCATGCTGTGAGATACAGTAACAACTGTACAATGATCATGCTCCGATGAGATTCAGTATCAAAACAGAGATACAAGGTCGTTTTTGTGAGACAACGTAGTAACAAAGAGTTACAAAGTTCACGCTGTGGTGATAACTGTATCAACAGAGATACATAGGTCATGCTGTGAGGCTACAGTAACACCAGAGATACAAATATCACGTTGTGAGATACAGTAACAACAGAGATACAAAGTTCATGCTGTGAAGATACAGTTGTAAATAACAACAGAGATAACCAAAAAAGATCACGCTGTGAGATACTGTAACACAGAGATACAAATTTCACGGGTGAGAATACAGTAACAACAGAGGATACAAAGATCACGCTTGAGATACAGTAACAACAAGATTACAAATATCAAGCTGTGAGATCATTCAGTAACAACAGGAGATACAAAGATCACGCTGTGAGATACAGTATCAACAGAGAACAAAAGGTCATGATGTGAGATACAGTAACAACAGAGATACAAGATATGCTGTGAGATACAGTAAACAGAGTACATAGATCACGCTGTAGTTACAGTACCAACAGATACAAAGATCACGCTGTGACTACAGTAACAGAGATACAAAGGTCATGCGTGCGACACAGTAGTAACCAAACAGAGATATTAAGGTCATGTTGATACACTCGGACAATGATTAGATACAAGATCATGTTATAAGAACACAGTAAACATACTGAGGTACAAAGTTTCACGCTGTGAGATACATTAACAACTGAGATTACAAAGGTCATGTGCTGTGAGATAACAGAAACATGGCGGAAAGTAAGTCAAATAAAGTATGTAGCTATAAACAGTAAATTAAAATAAATATTTTTAATTGGATTGCCTCACCATGTGGTAGGCTGGCTGTGAAAGTTCTCATCTTCCAGCTGATCCAGGTTTCCAGGTGACCCGGGATAGACGTATTTACTGAGCACAGATTTCTGTGTCTCCATCCCTGCCATAACGTTCTACCCTTATCTATATATTTTTATCACTTGTGTTATATTATCATGTATTAGGAAGTGCTGCTTGTAGTTGCCATATTTTGTCAAGCTGAAGCTCCTCTCTGAGGAAATGTGTTTTTGTTCACCTGTCTTGTTAAGTTTCATTATGTACTAGTCCAACTGCAGTAGCGATGGTAACAGTGGATAGAAACATTAGTGTAGTACCGTCAGACAGTTTCCAATCGTTACCTTTGACTTGCTAAGTAAATCAGAAGTGAATATTACGGCAGTATGGTGCAGTAGTCAGTAAGGCGCCTCTAAAGTGGACTGAGTTATTTTATTTATCTCAGTGATTTAATTTTACAGTTTGATTTGAAACATGTACCATTATCCTATTGTTATGGATTATTTTTTTAATGAGAAGTATTAACTGCTAAGGGTGACAGGTCGCCTGGGAAATATAAGACCTACCATAAACATGTCGGCCTTTTCCCGAAATGAAAATTTATACAATTATGGTTAATCTTTTTTTTTAAATATATGTACATCTGTATAATTATTGTGGTTTTGTTATGTTAAGACTCAGGAAAAGAGTTGCTTTACTTTCTAAGTGAATAATGTTATTATTTAGCAAGCTTCGTGAATTTAGATCTGTGCTAGAGTATGTGCAATTTGTTTATGATTGTATTGTACATTATATTGGTGTAATCCTGACACTGGGTACATTCGGGAAGGTTTATTGTGCATACGTTTACTAAAAGCTGTACAAGTGTTTTTATTATCAACTTTGTCAGTTTTTATAAACATATATATAGATATAGATATTTATATATATATTATATATATTTATATATATTTTATATTATATATTTATATATATATATTATATATATTATGATCAAAATTTATATTGTGGTCATATCTGATTAGTTATACTGTTATCTTTTGCTTGGTAGTTGCGTTGCACACTTTGATACATGTGCAAGTTTGAGTATTTATGTGATGTATCGTACATGTGATTATCTTGGCGTTGGAATTGACAAGCTGATTAACTTAAGGTATGGCTGGTATTACGTTAGTTATGCTCTATGTCATGATTATTTTTTCGTCTAGACTGCTAAATACTTGTGAAAAATGTTGTATTGTAGTCAAATTACACTTCATGTTGCCAAAACTCCTAATCTAGTAAATAGAAGTAGAAGTAAGATTTTTGGGTGTTAACCTCCGGATGTGTCACAAAGCACCTGCCGGTCAGGGCAGCACTGTTGTCAGGCAGCACCGCTTCAGAGCAGCACCTGCTGTCAGAGCAGCACCTGCTGTCAGAGCAACAGGTGTTTTAAGCAAGCTACTGATGGTCAGAGCAGCACCTGCTGTAGAGCAGCACCTCCTTGCTGTCAGAGCAGCACCATGCTCGTCAAGCAGCACCTGCTGTCTAGGAGCAGCACCTGCTTCAGAGCAGCACCTGCTGTCAGAGCGAGCACCTGCTGTCAGTGCTGCACTGCTGTTCAGAGCAGCACCTGCTGTCAGAGCAGCACAGGCTGACAGAGCAGCACCTGCTGTCAGAGCAGCACTTGCTGGTCAGAGCAGCACCTGCTGTCAGATCAGACATGCTGTGCAGTGCAGCACCTTGTCTTGTTGACAGGTGCTTGCTGCTCTGAATAGTTACTATCAGTGTATTTACTAAGCTAAGCATATTAAACATATATACTGAATGAAAATACATTCAATTTTTTTTATACTTGATATTTTCATTAATTTTACTTGTAAACATTTTAATAATATTTTTAAGTTTTTCGGTATTTATTATATTTAAATTAAAATAAAATATATAATTGTAATAAAAATTGTTTATTAAAATCGTATTAGTATTAAATAAAATTATAAAGTATTGAGAATAGGGTAAATTAATTTCTTCGCAAATTATTTGATATATTTTTTTAAGTTTTCAAATATTTAATTAGCATTCATATAATTATTATATTCTGTAAGATTATTTTTCTACAGTTTAGTCTTTAAGTTTTATGAGTTGGTTATTTTAGTGGAGAAAAATAACTGATGAGGGAGATTATAAATGTCAGGTAAGAGAGACTGTTGTTGAAGGTGCCGTGGGAACATTGAAGTTCTTGTAGTAAACAACAGTTGTGGATCTTGAGTCACGTCACAACATGAGGAAGGACGGAATGTATTACGCAAAAAGAAACGAACAGCAGCACACAAGATTACAATAAGTAACGATTATAATTAAAAGAAGTTACTGAAAATGTTTCCTTGTCATATTTATTTTTAGGGACAGGTTTCCATCCTATATTTTAATGTTTTGGACTTGTTTCCCTGTCATATTCCATTGTTCTTGACGGGTTTAATTCCCATATTTCATTATTTTGGACGGGTTTCCCTCTCATATTTCATTGTTCTGATCGGGTTTCCCTGTCATATTTCAATGTTCTGGTCGTGATTCACTGTCATATTTCACTGTTCTGGACGGTTTTCCTTCTCATATATCATTGTTCTGGAGGGGTTTCCTTTTCATATTTCATTGTTCTGGACGGGTTTCCATGTCATATTTCGTTGTTCTGGACGGGTTTCCTTCTCATATTTTATTGTTCTTGACGAGTTTCCTATTTATATTTCCTTGTTTTGGACGGGTTTTATTTTCATATTTCATTGTTCTGAACAGGTTTCCTTCTCATATTTGATTGTTCTGGACTGGTTTCCCTGTCATATTTCGTTGTTCTCGACGGGTTTCCATGTCATATTTCGTTGTTCTGGACGGGCTTCCTTCTCATATTTGATTGTTCTGGACGAGTTTCCTTCTATTATTTCAATGTTCTCGACGGGTTTTCTTCTCGTGATTCATTGTTCTGGACAGGTTTCCGTCTCATATTTCATTGTTCTGGACTAGTTTCCCTGTCATATTTCGTTGTTCTGGACAGGTTTCCCTGTCATATTTCATTGTTCTTGACGGGTTTCCTTCTAATATTTCCTTGTTCTGGACGGGTTTCCATCCTACATTTCATTATTCTGGACGGGTTTCCCTGTCATATTTCACTGTTCCGGACGGGTTTCCTTGTCATATTCCATTGTTCTGGACGGGTTTAATTCACATATTTCATTGTTCTGGTCGGGTTTCCCTGTCATATTTCAATGTTCTGGTCGGGATTCACTGTCATATTTCACTGTTCTGGACGGGTTTCCTTCTCATATATCATTGTTCTGGAGGGGTTTCGTTTTCATATTTCATTGTTCTGGGTGCGTTTTATTTTCTTATTTCATTGTTCTGGTCGGGTTTCCTTGTTATATTTCATTTTTCTGGAGGGGTTTCCTTCTCATATTTCATTGTACTTGACGGGTTTTATTTTCTTATTTCATTGTTCTGGACTGGTTTCCTTGCCATATTTCATTGTTCTGGACGGGTTTTCTTTTCATATTTCATTGTTCTGGACGTTTCATTTTCATTTTTCATTGTTCTGGACGAGTTTCCTTCTCATATTTCATTATCCTGGACGGGTTTCCCTCTCATATTTCATTGTTCCGGACGGGTTTCCTTCTCATATTTCATTGTTCTGGACGGCTTTTCTTTCCATAATTCATTGTTCTCGACGGGTTTCCTTGTCATATTTCATTGTTCTGGACGGGTTTCACTGTGATATTTCATTCTTCTGGAAGGGTTTCACTGTCATATTTCATTGTTCTGGACGGTTTCTCTTTCTTTTTTCATTGTTCTGGACGGGTTTCACTGTCATATTTCATTGTTTTAGACAGGGTTCACTGTCATATTTCATACTTTTGGAGGGGTTTCCTTCTCATATTTCATTGTTTCGGACCGGTTTCTTCCTCATATTTCATTATTCTGGACGGGTTTCCATCTCATATTTCATTGTTCTGGACGAGTTTCCTTCTCATATTTCATTGTTCTGGACGGGTTTCCTTGTCATATTTCATTGTTCTGGACGGGTTTCCATCTCATATTTCATTGTTCTGGACGAGTTTCCTTCTCACATTTCATTGTTCTGCAGGGGTTTCCATCTCATATTTCATTGATCTGGACAGGTTTCCTTCTCATATTTCATTCTTCTGGACGGATTTCCATCTCATATTTCATTGTTCTGGACGAGTTTCCTTTCATATTTTCATTGTTCTGGACGGTTTCACTGTCATATTTAAATTGTTCTGGACGGGTTTCCGTTCATGTTTCATTGTTCTGGACGGGTTTCCTTTCATATTTCTTTTTTCTGGAGGGTTTCCATCTCATATTTCATTGTTCTAGACGGTTTTCCTTAATATTTCATTGTTCTGGACAGGTTTTCCCTTCTCATATTTCATTGTTTTGGCGTGTTTCCCTTCTAATATTTCATTGTTCTGGACAGGTTTCCTGTCATATTTCATTGTTCTGGAGGGTTTCCATCTATATTTCATTGTTCTGGACTAGTTTCCTTCTCAATTTCATTGTTCTGCAGGGTTCCATTCATATTTCCTTTTTTCGGGACGGGTTTCCTTCTCATATTTCATTGTTCTGGAGGGGTTTTTCCATGTCATATTTCATTTTCTGGACGGGTTTCATTCATATTCATTGTTGGGGGAGTTTCTCTCATTTCTTGTTCTGGACTGGTTTCACGTCTATTTCTTTTTCTGGACGGGTTTCGTTTCATATTTCATGTTCTGGAACGGTTTCCTTCTCATTTCATTTCTGGAGGGTTTCCTCTATTTCATTGTTCTAGAAGGTTTCCTTCTAATTTTTCATTGTTCTGAACGGTTCTTCTCATTTTCATTGTTCTGGACGAGTTTCCTTCTCAATTCTTGTTCTGGCGGGTTTCTTCTATATTTCCTTTTTCTGGATGGGGTTTCCTTCTAATTTCATTGTTTTGGAGGGGTTCTGCTCATATTTCATTGTTCAGGCGGGTTTCTTTCATATTCAATGTTCTGGACGAGTTTCCTTTCAATTTCTTATGGACGGGTTTCCATCTCTTTTCTTGTACGGGGGGTTTCTTCTCAATTCATTGTTCTGGGGCTTTTCTTTCCATTTCTTGTCTCTACGGGTTTCCTTGTCATATTTCTTGTTCTGGGAGGGTTACTGTCATATTTCATAGTTCAAACAGGTTTCACTGGGGTTTTCATTCTTCTGGAGGGTTTCACTGTATATTTCTTGTTTCGGACGGGTTTCCTCCTCATATTCTTATTTGGACTGGTTTCTCTCAATTTATGTTCTGGACGGGTTTCCATCTCTATTCATTTTTTGGGACGAGTTTCCTTCACATTTCATTGTTCTGGGGGTTTCCATCTCATATTTCTTGTTCTGGCGATTTCTTCCTATTTCATTGTTCTGGAGGGTTCCATGTCATATTTCTTGTTCTAACGGGTTTCCGTCTCATTTTCATGGTTCTGGACGGGTTTCCTTCTTTAATTTCATTTCTGGACGGGTTTTTCCATCTCATATTTCATTGTTCTAGACGGGTTTTCCTTCTAATATTTCATTGTTCTGGACAGGTTTCCCTTTACTCATATTTTTCATTGTTCTGGAGGGGTTTTTCCTTTCTCATATTTCATTGTTCTGGACGGGTTTCCTTCTCATATTTCATTGTTCTGGACTGGTTTCACTCTCATATTTCATTGTTCTGGAAGGGTTTCCGTCTCATATTTCATTGTTCTGGACGGGTTTCCTTCTCATATTTCATTCTTCTGGACGGGTTTCCATCTCATATTTCATTGTTCTAGACGGGTTTCCTTCTAATATTTCATTGTTCTGGACGGGTTTCCTTCTCATATTTCGTTGTTCTGGACGGGTTTCCTTCTCATATTTCATTGTTCTGGACGGGTTTCCTTCTCATATTTCATTGTTTTGGACGGGTTCCCTTCTCATATTCCATTGTTCTGGACGGCTTTTCTTTCCATATTTCATTGTTCACGACGGGTTTCCTTCTCATATTTCATTGTTCTGGACGGGTTTCCATCTCATATTTCATTGTTCTGGACGGGTTTCCTTCTCAAATTTCATTGTTTTGGACGGGTTTCCTTCTCATATTTCATTGTTCTGGACGGGTTTCCTTCTCATATTTCATTGTTCTGGACGGGTTTCCTTCTCATATTTCATTGTTCTGGACGGGTTTTTCACTTCATATTTCATTGTTCTGGAAGGGTTTCCTTCTCATATTTCATTGTTCTGGACGGGTTTCCTTCTCATATTTCATTCTTCTGGACGGGTTTCCATCTCATATTTCATTGTTCTAGACGGGTTTCCTTCTAATATTTCATTGTTCTGGACGGGTTTCCTTCTCATATTTCGTTGTTCTGGGCGGGTTTTCCCTTCTCATATTTCTTGTTCTGGACGGGTTTCCTTCTCATATTTCATTGTTTTGGACGGGTTCCCTTCTCATATTCCATTGTTTGGACGGCCCTTTTCTTTCCATATTTCATTGTTCACGACGGGTTTCCTTCTCATATTTCATTGTTCTGGACGGGTTTCCATCTCATATTTCATTGTTCTGGATGGGTTTCCTTCTCAAATTTCATTGTTTTGGACGGGTTTCCTTCTCATATTTCATTGTTCAGGACGGGTTTCGTTCTCATATTTCATTGTTCTGGACGAGTTTCCTTCTCATATTTCATTATCCTGGACGGGTTTCCATCTCATATTTCATTGTTCCGGACGGGTTTCCTTCTCATATTTCATTGTTCTGGACGGGTTTCCATCTCATATTTCATTGTTCTCGACGGCTTTTCTTTCCATATTTCATTGTTCTCGACGGGTTTCCTTGTCATATTTCATTGTTCTCGACGGGTTTCACTGTCATATTTCATTGTTGTGCACAGGTTTCACTGTGATATTTCATTCTTCTGGAAGGGTTTCACTGTCATATTTCATTGTTTCGGACGGGTTTCCTCCTCATATTTCATTATTCTGGACTGGTTTCCATCTCATAATTCATTGTTCTGGACGAGTTTCCTTCTCACATTTCATTGTTCTGCAGGGGTTTCCATCTCATATTTCATTGTTCTGGACGGGTTTCCATCTCATATTTCATTGTTCTGGACTAGTTTCCTTCTCACATTTCATTGTTCTGCAGGGGTTTCCATCTTATATTTTATTGTTCTGGACAGGTTTCCTTCTCATATTTCATTGTTCTGGACGGGTTTCCATGTCATATTTCATTGTTCTGGACGGGTTTCCGTCTCATATTTCATTGTTCTGGACGGGTTTCCTTCTCATATTTCATTATTCTGGACGGGTTTCCATCTCATATTTCATTGTTCTAGACGGGTTTCCTTCTAATATTTCATTGTTCTGGACAGGTTTCCTTCTCATATTTCATTGTTCTGGACGGGTTTCCTTCTCATATTTCATTGTTCTGGACGGGTTTCCTTCTCATATTTCATTGTTCTGGACTGGTTTCACTCTCATATTTCATTGTTCAGGAAGGGTTTCCGTCTCATATTTCATTGTTCTGGACGGGTTTCCTTCTCATATTTCATTCTTCTGGACGGGTTTCCATCTCATATTTCATTGTTCTAGACGGGTTTCCTTCTAATATTTCATTGTTCTGGACGGGTTTCCTTCTCATATTTCGTTGTTCTTGAAGGGTTTCCTTCTCATATTTCATTGTTCTGGACGGGTTTCCTTCTCAAATTTCATTGTTTTGGACGGGTTTCCTTCTCATATTTCATTGTTCAGGACGGGTTTCGTTCTCATATTTCATTGTTCTGGACGAGTTTCCTTCTCATATTTCATTATCCTGGACGGGTTTCCATCTCATATTTCATTGTTCCGGACGGGTTTCCTTCTCATATTTCATTGTTCTGGACGGGTTTCCATCTCATATTTCATTTCTGGGGGTTTCCTTTCATATTTCTGTTCTGGAGGGTTTCCTGTATATTTCGTTGTTTGGACGGGTTTCTTCTCATTTTTTTTGTTTTGAGATTTTTCCTATTTATTTTTCCCTTGTTTTGGACGGGTTTTATTTTCATTTTCTTGTTCTAAAAAGGGTTTTCCTTCTCATATTTGATTGTTTGGATGGTTTCCCTGTCATATTTCGTTGTTTCGACGGGTTTCCTGTATTTTCGTTGTTCGGGGAGGGCTTCCCTTTCTTTTTTTATTGTTTGGACGGTTTTTCTTCTATTTTTCAAGTTCTGACGGGTTTCTTCTCTGATTCATTGTTCTGGACAGGTTTCCGTCTCATATTTCATTTTTTGGGATAGTTTCCCTGTCATATTTCGTTTTTCTGGAAGGTTTCCTGTCATATTTCATTGTTCTTGAGGGTTTTCCTTCTAATATTTCCTTGTTCTGGGGGGTTTCCACCTAATTTCATTATTTGGGGGTTTCCCTGTATTTTTCACTGTTCGGACGGGTTTCCTTGTCATTTCCATTTTCTGGAGGGTTTAATTACTATTTCATTGTTTGTCGGGTTTTCCCTGTCATATTTCAATGTTTGGTGGGATTCATGTCATATTTCATGTTTGGACGGGTTTCCTTCTCATTTTTTCATTGTTTGGAGGGGTTTGTTTTATTTTTCATTGTTCTGGGTGCGTTTTATTTTCTTATTTCATTGTTCTGGTCGGGTTTTCCCCTTGTTATATTTCATTTTTTGGGGGTTTTTCCCTTCTCATATTTCTTGTACTTAGGGTTTTTTTTTTATTTATTGTTCGGAGGTTTCCTTGCCTATTTTTTGTTCTGGAGGGGTTTTCTTTTCTTTTCATTGTTCGGGGTTTTCATTTTCTTTTTTTCATTGTTCGGACGGGTTTCTTTTTCTTATTTCTTTGTTCTGGACGTTTTTCCTTCTCATATTTGATTGTACTGGACGGGTTTCTTTTTCTATTTCATTTTTTGGGACGGGTTTCCATGTCATTTTTTGGGTTCTGGACGGGTTTTTCTGTATTTTTAATGGTTGTGAAGGGGTTTCCCCCTGTATTTTCATTGTTCTGGAGGGGTTTCCTGTATGTTTCATTGTTCTCGAGGGTTTTCCTTCTTTTTTCATTGTTTTTGAGAGTTTCCTATTTTTTTCCCTTGTTTTGGAGGGGGTTTCATTGTCATGTTTCATTTTTTGGGGACGGGTTTCCCTACAATTTATTGTTTGGACGGGTTTTCCTGAAATTTTTTCTTTGTTCTGATGGTTTTTTTCTCATATTTTGTTTTCGGCGGGTTTCCCGTCATTTTCATTGTTCAGGACGGGTTCCCCGTCATTTTCATTGTTCTAAAAGGTTTCCTTCCCCGGGGACGGTTTCTCGTCTTTTTTCGTTGTTTGCGGTTTTCTTATTTTTCATTTTTTTGGAGGGGTTTCTTCTCTATATTGTGGCCATCTTGATTAGTTTCTGTTATTTTTGCTTTTAGTGCGTTGCACACTTTGATACATGTACGAGTCTTGAGTACTTTATGTGGAGTAACTTTCTGTGATTAACTGGGTTGGAAAATTTGACAAGTGATTAACTTAAGGTATTTGGGAGGTATTACGGTTTGTTATGCTCTATGTCATGATTTTTTTCTTCTAGACTGTAAACTACTTGTGAAAAATGTCTGTATTGTAGTAAAATTAACTTCTGTTTTGCCAAAACTCCCAAATGTAAAAAGAAAAAAGATTTTTGGGTGTTAACCCTCCGGTGTGTCTACAACGACCGCTGTAGAGCGCACCGCTGTAGAGCGACCGCTGTCAGAGCGACCTACGTAGAGCAGCACCTGCTGTCGAGCAGCCCTGCTGTCAGAGCAACACCTGCTGTCGAACGCACTGCTGTCAGAGCCACCTGCTGTAGAGCGACCCGTGTCGAGCAGCACCTGTGTCAAAGCAGCACCCGCTTTTGCAGGTATGCTCTGATAGAATTATCAGTGTATTTATACAGCTAAAAATAATAAACTAATATATGAATGAAAATAATTCCCTTATTATTATACTTGATTTTTACTTGTTAAAAATTTTAATAATAATTTTTAAATTTCGTTATTTTTATATGCGAATAGGGTCAATTTAATTTTTTTGGCAAATTATATTTTTATTTTTTTTTAAGTTTTCAAATATTTTTTTAGCATTTCATAATTATCAATTCTGTTAACGTATTTTTCTACAGTAATTTCTATAAGTTTATAAGTGTTGGTAAAATTTTAGTGGAGCAAAAACCTGCTTGAGGGGATGAAATGACAGTGTGAGAGCACTGTTGTGGAAGGTGCAGTGGGGGAAAAATTGAGTTCTTGTAGTAAACAACGTGTGGAAATTTGAGCTGCGTAAACAATCAAAAAGCACGTCAAAATACAACAAGACGTAACAAATAAACAAGCACGTCAACAATACAACAAGCACTCAACAATAAAAAGCACGTCAACAATAAAAACAAGCACGTCAAAATACAAAAAGCAGCAAAAATACAACAAGCACGTCAACAATACAACAAGCACGTAACAATAAAACAAGCACGTCAACAATACAAAAAGCCTAAACAATAAAAAGCCGTAACAACAACAAGCAACGTAAAACCAATACAACAGCACGTCAACAATACACAAGCACGTCACATTTCAACAAGCACGTCAACAATACACTACATAACAATAAACATACTAACAATTACAACAAGTTTACGCAACATTAAACAAGTTAAATACAAAAGGGTAAATACAATCCTGCAAATATATTAAATTTTAAAGTTTCAAATATTTAATTAGAAACAACATTAACAATATTCAGTAAACGAATCATTACTACAAGTCGTATCTACAATATAAAGTAAATTTCAAGGAGCAAAAAACACGCTCGTAGAGATAAAAATGTCAGTAACGAAAAAGTGTTGAAGGTCAGTGGGAAACATGAAGTTTAAAACAACAGGTGAAAATTGAGCAACGTCAAACAAGAGGAAGGAAATGTATTACGCAAAAAAACGGAACAGCAGCACACAAGAATACAATAAGTACGATATCATAAAAGAAAGGTACAGTAACATGCAAGAACAAGGTAGTAATAGAAAAGAATAGTAGATTAACGCACAAAAAGTCACTCCCAGTAGCATAGTAACACTCAAGAGTACAACAATATAGTAACACTCAAGGAACGTGCAGTTACACATAAGAAACTTAAGGAACGTACAATAACTAGCAAAAGAACAGTTCAGCAATATACAAGTACCGCTCAAGAACATACAAGAATAATACAGTAATATACGAGGAGAGTGGAGCAGCATTATAATACATAATAAGAGAGAGTTCCAGCAGCCAGGTTGTGGCATCAACACTTGAAATACTTTTTGTCAAGACGTCGAGTCTTCAAAATTGTCCTTAATTTCTTCCCAGAATTTTTATTTTTTTTGTCTTTGTGACTGAATATTTTCTCGAGAATAGTGGAAACAGACGTGAAGATAACAGACGTGAAGATAACAGACGTGAAGATAACAGACGTGAAGATAACAGACGTGAAGATAACAGACGTGAAGATAAACGACGTGAAGATAACAGATGTGTTCGTCTTTAAGATAACAGATGTGAAGATAACAGACGTGAAGATAACAGACGTGAAGATAACAGATGTGAAGATAACAGATGTGAAGATAACAGACGTGAAGATAACAGATGTGAAGATAAACAAGACGTTGAAGATAACAGACGTGAAGATAACAGATGTGAAGATAACAGATGTGAAGATAACAGACGTGAAGATAACAGACGTGAAGATAACAGACGTGAAGATAACAGACGTGAAGATAACAGATGTGAAGATAACAGACGTGAAGACATGAAAACTAGAAAGTGAGACTTTCTTAATTATTTCTGATTACTTCTTATCTTCCATAAGATAATTCATAAGTGTATTTCTTGCTGTATCTAAAGTAAGTTTTTGTCAATTGTCACTTTTTTATAAATTCCCATATATAATTAAGGATATCTATAAATAACAAAAAGGCACAATACTGTGACTGAAACGATACACAAATAACCCGCACATAGAAGAGAGGAGCTTACGACGACGTTTCGGCCGACTTGGACCATTTACAAAGTCACACTAACGTTGTAAATGGTCCAAGCTGGACCGAAGCGTCGTCGTAGCTCCTCTCTTCTATGTGCGGGTTATTTGTGTAAGGATATCTATATACACTATACTATATACTACATATATACTAAACTATACTAAAGCAAGCATATACATTTACACTGTCAATCACATTTTTTTCAGAATTCTATTACTATATATACTTAACAATTTCCATATCTGCCCATCATTGCCTGTGCAATATAATTTAGTTCTAACATCCGTGTGAGACAGTGTAGATATGTGCATGGAAATGTGTGCACCTGAGTGCTATAAGAGTTACAATATAAGATAATGAACGTAAACGTGGGAATTAGAGTTTACAGGTATCGTAGAGTGGGACGAAAGTATTATGTATCTTGAAGTTTGTGTGTGTGTGTGTGTGTGTGTGTGTGTGTGTGTGTGTGTGTGTGTGTGTGTGTGTGTGTGTGGTGTGTTGTGTGTGTGTGTGTGTGTGTGTGTGTGTGCCTGTGTGTGCCTGTGTGTGTGGGGGGGTTGTATGGTTTCTCTCAGGAAGATCAAGAAGTGAACGCCAGAAAAATAATAAAAACTGAGGCATATTTAACTGGTAAAGAATTATTTCTTGCAGTCTCTGCCTTTCACAAGATAACTTGCAAATATCTTCTTTGCTTTATCTTATACAAGTTTTTCATCGACTGTCAAGTCTTTACACTTCACATCTTTCTAAAAATAACTTGAAAATATTCTATAACAACATTTTTCTTACGTTTTATTGCCTATGCAATACAATTTAATTTTAAGAAAAGTGAGAGAAAAAGCAGAAATGCGTATGGGGATGTGTGTGTGTGTGTGTGTGTGTGTGTGTGTGTGTGTGTGTGTGTGTTGTGTGTATAGACCACATGCAAAGCTACATAAATATGCATATTTGTGGACATATGGACTAATTACAACACTTATATAGCTAAGTAAGTAAAAACGAAAGAAATTAACATAAACACGTTATGAAACATAAATACAAGTCCGAGATTTTACATCAGTAACCTCAGCTTGGTGGCCGAGTTGTGAGGCAGCTCAGTCTCGTCTGGCTGGTCTACTGTTCCAGGCTGTCTTGGTGGGTGTAATAACAGGACACAGATTTCTGTGTGTCCCCTCCTGTAATTCCACCCACCTGGACAGTCTCGGCAGTAACCAGCATAGACAAGACCAAGTTACCATCCAACAAGGTCACTGGGGAGGGGCCAACACCTGCTGAACCTGGGGAAGTGAGGAAGGCAGTTCATCTGAGGGCCCGCAGATGGTCTTCTGGAGACATGGAACTAGCGGAAGCAAAACCACACACACACACAACACACACACCACAACACACACACCACCACACACCACCACACCACCACACCACAAACCCATCCATGACCACCACACCAACCAGTTCCATACACCCTCACCACAGTCCATCACCCTCATCCCATTCATCATCACACCAGTCCACCCTCCCCACCAGTCCATCAAACTCACAACCAGTCCATCACCCTCCCACAGTCATCACCAGCAAGGAATGTGGAGGGAGTCATCTGAGTGGACACAGATGGACTTCTGAAAACACAGTCCTTCACCTCCCCACCAGTCCACTCACCCTCCCACACCCTCACGTCACCATCACCCTCACACCACCATCCCCCACCACCAGTCCATCAAATTTCCACACCAGCATAGGGAAGTGTGGAAGGGAGTTCATCTGAGGGGACACAGATGGACTTCTGGAAACACAGTCCTTCACCCTCCCCACCAGTCAATCACCCTCACCAACAGACCATCACCCTCACCACCAGCCCATCACCCTCACCACCAGCCATCACCCTCCTCACCAGTCCATCACTCTCACCACCAGTCCATCACCCTCACCACCAGACCATCACCCTCACCAGTCCATCACCCTCACCACCAGTCCATCACCAGCAAGGGAAGTGTGGAAGGGAGTTCATCTGAGGGGACACAGATGGACTTCTGAAAACACAGTCCTTCACCCTCCCCACCAGTCCATCACCCTCACCAACAGTCCATCACCCTCCCCACTAGTCGATCACCCTCACCGTCAGCCCATCACCCACACCACCAGTCCATCACCCTCCCCACTAGTCGATCACCCTCACCACCAGTCCATCACCCTCACCGTCAGTCCATCATCCAAACCACCAGTCCATCACCCTCACCACCAGTCCATCACACCACCATGGAGTCCATCACCTCATCACCAGACCTCACCCCCCCACCAGTCCATAAACTCACAACCAGTCCATCACCACAATCCAGTCCATCACCCTCACCCCAGTCCACACCTCACAACCAGTCCTTCACCCTCCACCAGTCCATCACCCTCACCACCAGTCCATCACCAGCAAGGGAAGTGTGGAAGGGAGTTCATCTGAGGGGACACAGATGGACATCTGGAAACACGCCTCCTACCCTCCCCACCAGTCCTACTCACCTCCCCACAGTCCATCACCCTCACCACCAGTCCATCACCCTCACCACCAGTCCATCACCAGCAAGGGAAGTGTGGAAGGGAGTTCACCTGAGGGGACACAGATGGACTTCTGGAAACAGTCCTTCACCTCACCACCAGTCCATCCCTCACTCAGTCCATCACCTCACCACCAGCCCATCTCCCACACCTCAGTCACATCACCTCCCACTAGTCGTCACCCACCACAGTCCATCTCCCTCACCGTCAGTCATCACCACACCACCAGTCCATCACCCACAATACCATCCATCATCCTCACCACCAGTCTTCACCCTCAACACAGTCTTCACCCTCACCAGCCATCACCCTCCACCGACCATCCCCTCACCACCAGCCCATCACCCTCAACACCAGACCATCACCCTCCCCACCAGTCCATCACCCTCACCACCACTCCATCACCTTCACAACCAGTCCATCACCCTCACCACCAGTCCATCACCAGCAAGGGAAGTGTGGAAGGGAGCTCATCTGAGGGGACACAGATGGATTTCTGGAAACACAGTCCTTCACCCTCCCCACCAGTCCATCACCCTCGCCACCAGACCATCACCCTCACCACCAGACCATCACCCTCCCCTCCAGTCCATCACCCTCACCACCAGTCCATCACCCTCCCCACTAGTCGATCACCCTCACCACCAGTCCATCACCTTCACCGTCAGTCCATCACCTACACCACCAGTCCATCACCCTCACCACGAGTCCATCACCCTCATCACCAGACCATCACCCTCACCACCAGTCCATCACCCTCCCCACTAGTCGATCACCCTCACCACCAGTCCATCACCTTCACCGTCAGTCCATCACCTACACCACCAGTCCATCACCCTCACCACGAGTCCATCACCCTCATCACCAGACCATCACCCTCCCCACCAGTCCATCACCCTCACCACCAGTCCATCACCAGCAAGGGAAGTGTGGAAGGGAGTTCATCTGAGGGGACACAGATGGACTTCTGGAAACACAGTCCTTATCACCTCCCCACCAGTCCATCTACCCATCACCACGTATCCATACCCTCACCACCAGTCTATCACAGCAAGGAAGTGTGGAAGGGAGTTCATCTGAGGGGACACAGATGGACTTCTGGAAACACAGTCCTTCACCCTCCCCACCAGTCCATCACCCTCACCAACAGTCCATCACCCTCCCACTAGTCGATCACCCTCACCGTCAGCCATCACCCCACCACAGTCCATCACCTCCCCACTAGTCGATCACCTCACCCGCCCTCCCAGCCATCACCCACACCACCAGTCCATCACCCACACACCACAGTCCATCACCCTCCCCACTAGTCGATCACCCTCCCACCATCATCACCCTCACCTCAGTCCTCACCCAACCACCATCCATCACCCTCACCACGAGTCCATCACCTCACATGAGTCCATCACCTCATCACAGACCATCACCCTCCCCACCAGTCCATCAAACTCACACCAGTCCATCACCAGCAAGGGAAGTGTGGAAGGGGTTCATCTAGGGGACACCAGATGGACTCTGGAACACAGTCCTTCACCCTCCCCCCAGTCATCACCCTCACACAGTCCCACCCTCACCACCAGCCATCTCCCCACCTCAGTCCATCACCCTCCCCACTAGCCGATCACCCTCACCACCAGTCCATCACCCTCACGTCAGTCCATCACCACACCACCAGTCCATCACCCCATACCATCCATCATCCTCACCACAGTCCTTCACCCTCACCACCAGTCCTTCACCCTCCACAGTCCATCCCCTCACACCAGCCCATCACCTCACACCAGACCATCACCCTCCCACCAGTCCATCACCCTCACCACCATCCATCACCTTCACCACCAGTCCATCACCCTCACCACCAGTCCATCACCGCCAGGAGTGTGGAAGGTGACGCTCATCTGGGGACACAGATGGACATCTGGAACACAGTCCTTCACCCACCGTCCATCCCCTCATCACCAGACCACACCCTCCCACCAGTCCATCAAATCACCAGTCCATCCAGCAGGGAATGTGGAAGGGAGTTCACCTGAGGGGACACAGATGGACTTCTGAAACGTCCTTCACCCTCACCACCAGTCCATCACCCTCATAACAGTCCATCACCCTCACCACCAGCCACTCCCACACCTCAATCCTCACCCTCCCACTAGTCGATCACCCTCACCACCAGTCCATCACCTCACCGTCAGTCCTCACCCACCACCAGTCCATCACCCACAAACATCACATCTCACACATCTTCACCCTACACACAGTCCTTCACCCTCCCACCAGTCCTTCACCCTCACACCAGTCCATCACCCTCACCACCAGCCCATCACCCTCACCACCAGACCATCACCCTCCCCACCAGTCCATCACCCTCACCACCAGTCCATCACCTTCACCACCAGTCCATCACCCTCACCACCAGTCCATCACCAGCAAGGGAAGTGTGGAAGGGAGCTCATCTGAGGGGACACAGATGGACTTCTGGAAACACAGTCCTTCACCCTCACCCCATCCATCACCTCGCCACCAGACCATCACCCTCACCAACAGACCATCACCTCCCCTAGTCCTCACCCTCACATCCAGTCCATCACCCTCCCCACTAGTCGATCACCCTCACCCCCCAGTCCATCACTTCACGTCAGTCCATCACTCCCCCACCAGTCCATCACCCCACCACGGTCCATCATCATCACCAGACCATCACCTCCCCACCAGTCCATCACCCCCACTAGTCTCATCACACCATCCATCACCCACGTCAGTCCTTTCACTACCCCACCAGTCCATCACCCTCACCACGAGTCATCACCCTCATCACAGACCATCACCCTCCCACCAGTCCATCACCTCACACGTCATCACGAAGGGAAGTGTGGAAGGGAGTTCATCTGAGGGACACAGATGGACTTCTGAAACACATCCTTCACCCCCACCAGTCCATTCCCACACCACTAGTCCATCACCCTCACCACCAGTCCATCACCAGCAAGGGAAGTGTGGAAGGGAGTTCATCTGAGGGGACACAGATGGACTTCTGGAAACACAGTCCTTCACCCTCCCCACCAGTCCATCACCCTCACCAACAGTCCATCACCCTCCCCACTAGTCGATCACCCTCACCGTCAGCCATCACCCCCCACCACAGTCCATCACCCCCCACAGTCGATCACCCTCACGTCAGCCCATCACCCACACCACCAGTCCATCACCCACACCACCAGTCCATCACCCTCCCCACTAGTCGATCACCCTCACCACCATTCCATCACCCTCACCGTCAGTCCATCACCCAAACCACCAGTCCATCACCCTCACCACGAGTCCATCACACTCACCATGAGTCCATCACCCTCATCACCAGACCATCACCCTCCCCACCAGTCCATCAAACTCACCACCAGTCCATCACCAGCAAGGGAAGTGTGGAAGGGAGTTCATCTGAGGGGACACAGATGGACATCTGGAAACACAGTCCTTCACCCTCCCCACCAGTCCATCACCCTCACTAACAGTCCATCACCCTCACCACCAGCCCATCTCCCACACCTCCAGTCCATCACCCTCCCCACTAGTCGATCACCCTCACCACCAGTCCATCACCCTCACCGTCAGTCCATCACCCACACCACCAGTCCATCACCCACAATACCTATCCATCATCCTCACCACCAGTCCTTCACCCTCACCACCAGTCCTTCACCCTCCCACCAGTCCATCACCCTCACCACCAGCCCATCACCCTCACCACCAGACCATCACCCTCCCCACCAGTCCATCACCCTCACCACCACTCCATCACCTTCACCACCAGTCCATCACCCTCACCACCAGTCCATCACCAGCAAGGGAAGTGTGGAAGGGAGCTCATCTGAGGGGACACAGATGGACATCTGGAAACACAGTCCTTCACCCCACCAGTCCATCACCCTCATCACCAGACCATCACCCTCCCCACCAGTCCATCAAACTCACCACCAGTCCATCACCAGCAAGGGAAATGTGGAAGGGAGTTCACCTGAGGGGACACAGATGGACTTCTGGAAACACAGTCCTTCACCCTCACCACCAGTCCATCACCCTCACTAACAGTCCATCACCCTCACCACCAGCCCATCTCCCACACCTCCAGTCCATCACCCTCCCCACTAGTCGATCACCCTCACCACCAGTCCATCACCCTCACCGTCAGTCCATCACCCACACCACCAGTCCATCACCCACAATACCTATCCATCATCCTCACCACCAGTCCTTCACCCTCACCACCAGTCCTTCACCCTCCCACCAGTCCATCACCCTCACCACCAGACCATCACCCTCACCACCAGTCCATCACCCTCACCACCAGACCATCACCCTCCCCACCAGTCCATTCACCCTCCCACCACTCCATCACCTTCACCACCAGTCCATCACCCTCACCACCAGTCCATCACCAGCAAGGGAAGTGTGGAAGGGAGTTCATCTGAGGGGACACAGATGGACTTCTGGAAACACAGTCCTTCACCCTCCCCACCAGTCCTTCACCCTCCCACCAGATCCTATCACCCTCGCCACCAGAGCCATCACCCTCACCACCAGTCCATCACCCTCCCCCCAGTCCATCACCCTCACCACCAGTCCATCACCCTCACCACAGTCGCATCACCACAACCACCAATCTAAACCACCAGTCCTTCACCTTCACCGTCAGTCCATCACTACACCACCAGTCCATCACCCTCACCACGAGTCCATCACCCTCATCACCAGACCATCACCCTCCCACCAGTCCATCACCCTCACCACCAGTCCATCACCAGCAAGGGAAGTGTGGAAGGGAGTTCATCTGAGGGGACACAGATGGACTTCTGGAAACACAGTCCTTCACCCTCCCCACCAGTCAATCACCCTCACCAACAGACCATCACCCTCACCCCCAAGCCCATCACCCTCACCACCCAACCATCACCCCCTCACCAGCCATCACTCTCACCACCAGTCCATCACCACCACCAGACCATCACCCTCAAAAAGCCATCACCCTCACCACCAGCCTCACCCTACCAACAGCCACACCCTCCCACCATCCATCACCCTCACCACCAGTCCTCACCCCCCCACAGCCATCACCCTCACCACCCATCCCCCAAACCCCA
>NC_069452.1:37630334-37648981 GCF_026875155.1 Cherax quadricarinatus | reverse complement strand
TGGAGGAAAACTGTAGAAGGCCTACTGGCCCATGCGAGGCAGGTCCTTATCAAAGCAACCTCTACCTATGATGAGGACGGGTAGACGATGAAATCATGTGACTCCTGTGTTGTTGGGTTGGTGGTGCTTAAGTATCATGTATGCCAATGTTTTTGAAATTTTGTAGTTTCCAGTGTTGCGTTCTATAGTGTCGATGACGGCGATTAGTGAGGCTTCTAGGCACCGTCGGCGTCTGAGGTCTGGTTCGGTGAGAACGAGTTGTGCCTCATTCCAGTTCATCAAATGCCCCGTGGAGTCTCTGTGGAGGACACAGGCGTACCTTGCATCGTCTCTGTTAGAGGCATTTCGATGCTCATTCAGGCGGACTGCAAGATCTCTGCCTGTCTCGCCTACATATTTCTTGGGACAGAACCCACAGGGGATAGTGTAGACGCCTGCTGTAGAAGTTAGAGGTGTGGGGCTGCGTTACGTAGTGAGGTCTTTGATAGAGGATGTGTTTATGGTGGAAACGTTGATGTTACTCATAGCAAGTGCCCGGCGAGTATTCGTGGCAACATCACCACATGGAGTACTATGAACTGCTTAGGGGGCTGTTCCATGGGCGGTTTGTTGAGGATAGCTTGTGCCTTGAGTCTGCAATCTCGGATGAAGAAAGATGGGAACTGAAGACGTATAAAGGCTTGTGTTATGTAAGTGCATTCTTCTTCTAGAAAACAAGGGCTGGAGATGCGAAGAGCTCTCAAGAAGAAGCCAATGAGGACTCCTCTCTTAGTGCGGGTGTCTTGGTGTGAATAAAAGTGTATAAGATCGTCCTTGTTGGTAGGTTTTCTATACACTTTGAAGAGAAGTTTGTCACTGTCGGGAGATCTGCACAGTAGAACGTCGAGGAAAGGAAGTTTGCCATCGTTTTCGAGTTCAAGTGTAAACTTTATTGATGGTTCGGCTGCATTGATCTTGTTGAGAAGGACCTGGATATTGAGACGTCTCGGGTAGAAAACCAATACATCATCAACGTATCTAAGCCAGGTAACGGTGTTGGGAATGAGGGTGCTGAATTTCTCTGTCTCCAAGTTTTCCATGAAGAGGTTGGCAAGCACAGCACTGAGCGGGCTGCCCATTGCTATCCCAAAGCACTGTTTGTAACAGTTGTCCTGATACTTGAAGAGGTTGAAATTAACACAAAGATCCACTAGACTGATGAAATCTAGAAGAGGTAAAGGGAGGTCGTGGTTTTCAGTGAGCCTCTGTCTCAGAATGTTGATTGCAGCGTCAGTAGGAACGTTGGTAAAGAGGGCTTTGACATCGCAGGAAGCCATGCTTTTGTTTTTTTGGCATTCAGGTTGGAAATTCGGGAGAGAAGGTCACCTGAGTGTTTGAGGTGGGCTTGACTGATGGTGCCCAGAAGCGCTGAAAGGTATTTGGCAAGGTGGCCGGCTAGTCTGTGTGGTGCACTCCCTATGCCCGAAGTGATAGGCCGTAGTGGGATGCCAGGTTTGTGCGCCAGGTCACATGTGTCACACCTCACTCTCCGCCTATACATATAATGTCTTTCTACCTCTGTATGTTAGAAGTGATCAAGGTCCCAGGACCGAAACGTTTTCTAATAAATATGTCATAGTGTTTGCTTACGTGTCTTTCTAAACCAAGCAAGTAGGTGACTGAGTCGCTTCTTGGGGAAGAGGACCAAAAGACTTCAGCCTGAGCCACTAATCCTCCGGGCAGCTTGTGTTACTAGGGCAGATGCCGTGCCCCTCCCTTAAGTGAATGTGACTGACCTGACTAGGTTAAGGCATTGGCTTAAGCCGGTAGGTGAACTGGACCTGCCTCACATGGGCGAGCAGTGTTCCTTCTTATGTTCTTAATAAAGCCGCCGCTGCTGGTGTCTTAATAAGTGTATGTTGGCGGCCGTGACCAGTCAATCTGGGAACCCCTGGACCGGTCTTACATCCCACACCAAGATTTTCTTTTTACCTTACACCCAGCGAGAAACAACTGCACATCGACGTCCTGCGGTTCACGTCCAGCGAGAAACAACTGCACATCGACGTCCTGCGGTTCACGTCCAGCGAGAAACAACTGCACATCGACGTCCTGCGGTTCACGTCCAGCGAGAAACAACTGCACATCGACGTCCTGCGGTTCACGTCCAGCGAGAAACAACTGCACATCGACGTCCTGCGGTTCACGTCCAGCGAGAAACAACTGCACATCGACGTCCTGCGGTTCACGTCCAGCGAGATTATTTATCCCCGCCCAGTGCACATGGTCTCAGCGGCAACATTCATTGACGATCGGTGCAATTGGCGGTGTTGCAAGAATAAAGCGTACTTAATCAATTAACTGTTGAAGATGAGGCTGGTGGATGTGGACTGAATAGCATGTCATTAAGGAGTCTAGTGAGACTCAAAGGCTGTAATTCACACCCAGGGTGTAGCTTGTAAAGTGCCAGGCTCGGTTAATTTCCATTTAATTATAGCAATGCCTTGAACACTAATTCATATCTGGTGTTTAGGAGCAGAATTTGAAGAGAGGGTGAAATTTTCGTTCACTTTTTCTCCATTTCCCTCCACCCCTTTCCCAGCAATCAATCCTCCGTGATTCAGGAAATCGTAATGACACGATTGCAAACAAACCATTCCAGGGTGGGGTTAGAACTCGCGACCAGAGAGTAATAAAACTCCAGACCGGAATATATAGTTTTCGAGTTACTAGTCTCCAGGAATACGATCTAAATTAGTTTGTAACTTGATCAGTTACAAGAAAAACATCGTTCGGATTTTTAACCCCGGAGGGTTAGCCACCCAGGATAACCCAAGAAAGTCAGTGCGTCATCGAGGACTGTCTAACTTATTTCCATTGGGGTCCTTAATCTTGTCCCCCAGGATGCCACCCACACCAGTCGACTAACACCCAGGTACCTATTTGCTGCTAGGTGAACAGGTGTAAGGAAACGTGTCGAAATGTTTCCACCCGCCGGGAATCGAACCCGGGCCCTCCGTGTGTGAAGCGGGAGCTTTAGCCACCAGGCCACCGGGCCACCGGGCCACCAGGCCACCGGGCCACCGGGCCACCGGGCCACCTAAGACTAACGTCTTTAAAAACATCGTTATTGCTGGGAAGTTATACGAACATATATGCTAACATGCGTTAGCTTAATTAAATCTTAGAAAATCTCACCTTATCGAGAAAATCAAATATTAATTTCTTTACGAATTTTTAAAAAATGCAGAAATGTGCTAAAAATTATTTTAAAGTAACTACGTTTTGTCCCAACTGAAAGTCACCCGAGAAATAATAATAATATAATAATAATAATAATAATAATAATAATAATAACAATAATAATAACAATAATAATAATAATAATAACAATAATAATAATAATAATAATAATAACAATAATGATAATATAATAATAATAACAATAATAATAATAATAATAATAATAATAATAATAATAACAATAATAATAATAACAATAATAATAATAACAATAATATAATAATAATAACAATAATAATAATAATAATAATAATAATATAATAATAATAACAATAATAATAAATAAATAAAAAATATAATAATAATAATTTATTTTACTAGTTGATAAATTAGACACATGTGCAACTCTTGGGTATCTTTATTGAGGAAACGTTTCGCCACACAGTGGCTTCATCAGTCCATACAAAGGAGAAACTTGAAGAACAGGAGGAGAATGAGGTAATCAGTCCCTCAGCCTTGAGTCGATGTGTTCAGTCCATCAATCTTGAATAGATTGATGGACTGACCACATCGACTCAAGGTTGAGGGACTGATTACCTCATTCTCCTCCTGATCTTCAAGTTTCTTCTACGTATGGACTGATGAAGCCACTGTGTGGCGAAACGTTTCCTCAATAAAGATACCCAAGAGTTGCACATGTGTCTAATTTATCAACGTGTCGGTTCCCTGAACCATTCATCTCCATTTTTACCAGTACATGATACAACTTATACATACCATAACTCACATCAGTGACATACTATGTAGAAAGTTCCTGGTTATGCAGAGCATTTCGGGCAACTTAGGTTAATTTTGTCCCGAGGATGCGACCCACACCAGCCGGCTAACGCCCAGGTACCTATTTTCAGATAGGTGAACAGGGACAGTAGGTGTGTTAAGGAAACACACCCAAATGTTTCCACCCTACCGGGGATTGAACCACGGACCTCAGTGTGTAAGCTGAGTGTGCTACCACCCGATTTACGAGACTGGGAATCACCACCATTAACTGATAATCAAACATTTGTAAATCTATGTAAGATCTATAGAAGAATTTTTAAGATTTTAGGCTTTTAGATTTTGCCACCGAAGCGACTATGCACAGCGCACCCTATTTCCAGTCTGTATCAGGTAGGTGGGTAATAGATTCGCCGGTATAATCGCCGGCCCGGGCCTTTTCCAACAGATGGCCCGGCCTTGGCTCCCTTTTGTGGGAGTGTCTCGGAGTCTCGGACCAATGTCTGCCATGGGGGGAGGTACACGTACCTCCTCGTCTCCTGGGACCAGCTGTCCACAAGCCTATCCCCATTCCCCACCTCCACGGAGCTCGGAGGATGAAACTAGACACCATGGGCTGCCACAAACCCCACACTGGGCTTGAAGGATGTGACAGCTACATAGCAGCAGACGATGTCAGGAGGTGCAAAGGCAACAAGCACTACAGGATCCTTTTAGAGCCACACCCCAGCTTTGAGCCGAAGTCCGAGCGCTGGGGAAGCTCAAGAATGCCTCATGTTGTGAGTGTTGCTGCTGCAACTTCCCTTGCCAGTTGCACTGTCTCCAGTAGCTGGTAGCACAAGAACATAAGGATGTACAAAAACCCAAGGAACTAGGCCACAAAAAAATAAACAGCCCATCCGGATATTCATTTGCTGTTTATATCTCATGCTTCAAGCAAATATATTTGCTTAAACAAGTGCTCAAGACAATGACCATAAGATTTACCGCACTTTGCATTAAGTAGGATCATTGTGTACACGTAAAACTGCCAGAAGTACCATACGTAACCATGTAACCTCTCCTCCTTGATGCACCTATATATGCCTCTCTTCTCTCCTAATTGACGTTTGTCTTATATCCATCCATTTGGGATCGTTCTTATATGACCTAATTTCGATCTGTGGAATGTGTATACTCTGAGCATGTACATTATTAAGAAAAAAGTCATAAATGCATATCCCTTCAGTATCGTGTGATTATTATCAATAAAATCATCATTTAGATTACCCCAGTTGAGATTAGACAGGTGTTCCTTAAGTCCATTATAATTGGCAGAACGAAAATTGGGGATTTTTACTGAATTATCCTCATTCTCGTTCAGCTAATATTAAAGGTAACAGAATTGTGATTACTTGCGCCAAGATCTCTTCAGTGATTTCCAGATTATGTATGTTTCTGTATCTGACCAGAGGCTCTGTTACACACTGTTTCAGAAAAGTCTTTAACTACTTCCATATAGTCACTGGACTCCAGATTACTAGTCAAGTCGAGTCAGATTAACTAAAGTTAAAATCTACTATCTCTACGTTATTGTGTCTAGAAAACATGACAATTTCGTCCTAGAGATGTTTCCTTCTATAACTTTCTAAGCTACAGAAGGGAACATGACTTTCTAGAAATTCTACCTAAATAGATTCTGTGACTAATCCGTCTATTTTTTACACCCATTTATATGAAACTATATTTTCTGGTACATATAATGGAACTCCACCCCCTTTCCCATTATATCTATACGGAACAACTAAAACCCTTGATTATTGCTCTCGGCAATCATATCCAAGTCTTTAAATTATACCATGTTTCAGTTATTGCAATGACATCAAGGTTCCCGCTACCAAAGGTAATTCATTAGCTTTATTCTTGGTGCTTCGATTATTAGTTTTTCCTAATCAGTTTTCCACAATTTCTGTATCATTACCGAATGTTACTTGATGATTGTCATTCTTAAGATACATTATATCAAGGCTTAAATCAACATTCCCACACTCATTCCTTTTTCTGCCTAAAACTATAACTAATCCTAATAATGCCCTCAACTGAATTAGCAAAAATATCCACACCTACCGTGGGTAAGTGATCCCCACCCCTGGGATACATGTCACTGCTACCGAAGAAGTGGTCCAGTAATTAATGAAAGGTACTGTATGATCTTTACAGTGTTTGTCCAGCCAACAAATAATATCAATTGCTCTAGACAGCCATACATTTCCAACACCCCTTCTTGGAAAAGTGCCACATATAACAGGTCTCCTTCCCTTCTTCCTAATAATGTCTGTTGCTGTCATATACCTACATCATTGCCTCCAGCACTGAAGCAAATAGGATTGATCTCATTATCATTCATGATGTTGTCAAGCCAGTTAACAATATCCTCCATCCCAGCCCCAGGAAAACAAACTCTCTGTCTCCTTCTCCATTCAAGCAGAAAAGCCCTATTTATGTACCTCTTTGCAAACACTTACACACTGCTGTCTTGGTTTTAGATTGCTGCTAACCAGAACTCCGATTTTTTTTTTTCAGTCAGCGATATTCAGATATACATTATTTAGTTGAAACTAAGACACATATGCAACATCTGGGTATCTTTATTGTAGACGTTTCGCCCTCCAGTGGCTTTATCAATACAGATTCCAGGACATAACTTGAAGACAGTAAAAACTATATACATATTGTGATTGCCATAGAAATTGTCCCAGTTGTCAATGAATGGGGCTGCAAATTCCTTGCACATCTGCCTAGTCAGCAATTACATCAATTGCCCTAGACATCCATTCATTACCCACTCCCCTTCTAGGCAAGTTGCTACATATGACTGGGACCCTCCCCTAAACCTAATTAAATTTATAGCTGACCAGTACTTGTGTTTTGCCACCTGTCACCAGCCCTTCACAGCATCGTTTCCACCAGCAATGAGGCAGATAATGGGCTTGTTCCCATTACCTGACAAAATATTATCCAACCTGTTGACTATATCATCAACACCAGCTACCAGGAAACACACCCTCTGTCTCACCTTCCTATCTCTTTTCCAGAGAGCATGGGCTGTATATCTTACCTGTGAGTCACCAAACACAATAATGTTCTTACCTTTATTAGCAGGGGACCTAGTGTTACCTTTAACCTCACTGACCACTAAAGTACATTCGTCAAGGAGAACAGAGAAGCAATTTCCTACCTTCAAATCCCCTCTTTCAACCTTCCCTATTTTGATGTTTCTTCCTTTACTGGGAATGACTTCCCACTTGTAATGGCTACCAATCTGCTCCTCACTGCTGGTAACCTATTTCTCTTCTCTAAAAGATAGTGTAGTCAAAGTACTAGTATGGTCTATGTACTAGTGTCAAGTAATCACTGGTGTTGTTTAATTACCAGTGAGCGATACTGATAAGGGGTGGAGACGCATTCTCGGATGTGCAAAACGTGCAGGACAGGTGGGGGAAACATGGGTCTAAAGCCTTCAAATCCTCATGAGGTCCCTTTTCATAATGAACAATCTGACAATTGTGTGTGATACCTTTGAACAATTAACTCTTGCAGTCGAGTTTAAACAGCCCATGACTTGAACTATTCAAGGCATTCCTATCATGTTTTAAGGCAGATGATTCAGTTATGTTTCTTTCCATGAGAGAACTGTTGGGTATAATTACGTGAGCTGCTGCCCACCCTGATGGGTGATAGCAAGTACTAACATAGTTGAAGGTTGCCTTCCACTCCTGAGCTGTCCTAGTTGAGTACTAATGTTGGGCTAATCTGGCTTGTAGTGGCTTACCTGTTTGTCCAACGTGTGAAAGAGGGCAAAGAGTGTATTGGGTCTTTTGTGAACACCAACTCTGTTGGATGGTGCATTCTTAATTTGCTTCTGTTTCACTGTCCCATTGTTCTTGACATATATAGATATTGAGCTTATCAGTTCATAATGCAAACTAGCCAAATTCATTGTAAGGCAAAACTAGTACGTTTTCCTTGAAAGGTGCTTCCCTAGGTTCAGGCCTGTTTGGAAATTTTTTGTGTGGGAAAAATAAGCTTTCTAAAACACAATTCTGGAATATTCTGTTTTGTGCCTTTGTGGGCCTTTTTTTTTTCAACTTTAATTTTTTCCCCAGGGCTACCATTTTGCCAAAAACTCTCAAGAAAACGTAAGAAAACCCAATTTTGGGTCTTGAATTGCCCGTAATTTTGAATAAATTTTACCCTCCATTTGTTGATTCCGAACATTTAAACTGAATTCAAGATGATGGATTAAAACCCTTCCCAGAAAGGTTAAAATTTTCAATCTATTCTGCGACTCAGTTGTGAATAAAAGACGGTACTAAACCACGGGGTCTTGATTTGGAAAAAATCAAAATTGTGTTTTAAAAGCCAAAAACAAAAAGCATTGTTTCAGAAAAACTGACCCAATTGGCCAAACAGGGGGGTTTCTTTTAAGGGTGGGGGTATCTCAGAATTCTATTTTACAAAATTTTCTGGTAAGGGGCTAGGGGATTTCCCCTGGCCCTGCCTTGTTTTTGAGACGTATTTACCCTTTTTGGAAAACTTTTCAGTTCCATAAACCAAAAATTCGTTTAAATTTTAAAAATTTAAAATTCGCGGGGGCAGAGCAAAGAGAAGTTTTCTTTGATTTTGGTTTAAAACCGTTTTCAAATCGAAACAGGAAATGGCAAACAATCCCCCATAACTTCATAAAATCCCCTTTTTAAAAAAATACTGATTTTTTTTAATTTTTTGGGGCCTTTGTTCGGTAAGATCAACGTTATTTTTTAAAATGCGGTCCGAAATCCTTCTGTCCATGGAAGTCGGAAATTTAAATTGCCATTGGAAAAGGTTTAACATTTTGAGAATTCTGAAAATTATAAAGGAAGAATTTAATTTTCCCCGGTTTACCTAGAATTTTTGAACCCTTTTTCCCTTGAAAGTCCCCGTACAGTGACAAAAGAAGCCAGAAGAGGGGAAGATGTGAAACGTTTATTTCATGAAAGAAAGTAGTTTTTAATTATGGGTAATCACCCTCTCCGACAAACCTGGAGATTTTGATCAGCATTTTTTGAAGAATGTGCGAAAGGTTTCGTGAAGCATGGAAAGATGAGAAAATGGGGAAAATGAAAAGAATTATAGTGATTTTTTTGGGATGGAGGTGTTGGGGCAAGGGGGTTTTGGGTTTGGTTTTAAGACCGAGCGGGATTGGCGTTGGGGATGGGTGTTGGGGGTGGTATAAGACAGAGCAGGGGGTTTGGCGGGTTTCGCCAGGGGTGTTGGGAGGATAAGACAGAGCGGGTTAGGGGGTTGCGCATGGGTGTTGGGTTTGGGTTTTAAAAGAGAAAGGGGTTTGGGTTTTTAAACAGGGGTGTTGGGGGGGTTTTGGGGGTTTAAAACAGAGCAGGAAATGGCGTTGCCCGCAGGGGTGTTGGGATGGTATAAGGTCCGGGCAGGGATATGGCGTTGCAGCATGGGGTTGGGATGGGAAAAGACCCGAGAAAGGATATGGCGTTGCGCTGGGTGTTGGGATGGTATTAAAAAAGACCCGAGCAGGGGTTTTGGCGTTGCAGCGGGGGTGTTGGGTGGTAAAGACAGGCAGGGTTTTGGCTTTTCAGCATGGGTGTTGGGAAAGGGAAAGAAAAAGGGAGGGATATGGCGTTGCAGCAGGGGGGGTTGGGATGGTATAAGGGAATTAAACGGGATTTGGCGTTGCGCGGGGTGTTGGGTGGTATAAGACTTTGCAGGGATTATGGCGTTTTCAGCAAGGGTGTTTGGGGTGGTATTTTGACAGAGCAGGGAAATTGGCGTTGCAGCAGGGGGTGTTTGGGGTGGGTATAAAGGGCCGACAGGGAATTTTTGGCCGTTGCAAAATGGGTGTTGGGGTTTTGGGATTTGGGGAAAAGCAGGGATTGGGGGTTGCGAAAGGGTGTTGGGGGTGGGATAAGCAGGGCAGGGATATGGCGTTGCAGCGGGGTGTTGGGAAAGGTATAAGACAGAGCAGGGGTATGGCCCTTGCGCATGGGTGTTGGGATGGTATAAGACAGAGCAGGGATTGGCGTTGCCCGAAGGGGGGTTGGGTTTGGGGATAAGACATTGCAGGGATATTTTGGGGTTTTCAAAACAGGGGTGGTTTGGGGTGGTTTAAGCATTTGAAGGGGGTATGGCGGTTGCAGGGAGGGGGGTTGGGATGGAATAAGACCCGAGCGGGATATGGGGGGTTGCAGCAGGGGTTTTTGGGATGGTATTTGACAGAGCAGGAATATGGGTTTTCGCAGGGGTGTTGGGAAAGGTATTAAAACAGAGGGGAATTTTGGCGTTGCCCCGCAGGGGTGTTGGGGTGGTATAAAAACAGAGAAAGGGGTATGGGTTGCAGTTTGGGGGTTTGGGGTGGTATAAGACAGAGGAAAGGGGTAAAGGCGTTGCAGCAGGGGTGGGTTGGGGGTGGAATAAGGAAGGGGCCCGGGATATGGCGTTGCAGCAAAGGGGTTTGGGATTGGTATAAGACCCGAGCAGGGATAAAGGCGTTGCAGCAGGGGGGGTTGGGTTTGGAAAAAGACAGGCCGGGGTATGGCGTTTTCAGAAAGGGGTGTTGGGTTTGGGATAAGAAAAGCGGGAAAATGGCGTTGCAGCCCTGGGTGTTGGGATTTCTATTTTGACAGGGGGAGGGATTTGGGCGGGTTTTGGGTACCTAGCTACCTGGAGGGTTTTCCCGGGGAAACAATGCCCCCGACTGCCCCGTCCCCCCCCACGACCCAAAACCCCCGGGGGTTTGGGTGATCAACCAGGCTGTTACTGCTGGGCCCCACGTAGTCCAACGTACGAACCCCAGCCCGGGTCTCCGGCACCCGGGTTTTGTATCTGTTTCCCGTTCCCTCTTTAAGGGGAATAGAGGGGTTTTAGAGTGTCAATTGGGTATTGGGCAAATATAGATGTGTAGGATATGAATTTTGCAGGCCTTTTAAGGGGTTGTTTAAAAAGTGTGTTTTTTAAATTTTTAATTTTTGGGTTTTAGGGTGTTTTTTGAGTGTGTGGCAAAAGGTGTTTGGGAAAATGTCTGGGTGTGTGGCATTTTGGTGTTTGGGCATATCATGGGTGGGAAAAGGGTGGAAATGTATAGTGTGTGGCATTGGTGTGGAACATGTATGGGGTTTCGTTTGGCCAAAGGTGTGGAAATGTCAGAGTGTGTGGCATGGGTGTGGAACAAAGTCCTTTAGTGTGTGGAAAAAGGTGTGGGGAAAATTAAAGAGTGGTGGCCCTAGGTGTGGAAAATGTCATGGGTGTGTGGCATAGGGGTGGAACTGTAAAAAGGTGTGGCATAGGTGTGGAAAATGTATGAGTGGGGTGGCAAAGGTGTGGAACCCTGTCATGATTGTGGCATGGGTGTGGTGTCATGTGGTGCATGGTTGGAATATGTCATGAGTGTGTGCTGGTGTGGAACTTGTCATGAGTGTGTGGCATGGTGTGGAACATGTTGAGTGTGTGGCATGGGTGTGGACATGTCTGAGTGTGTGTCATGGTGTGGAACATGTCATGAGTGTGCATGGTGTGGACATGTCATGGGGTGTGGCATGGGTGTGGAACATGTCATGAGTGTGTGGCATGGTGTGGAAATGTCATGAGTGTGTGTCATGGGGGTGGAACATGTCATGAGTGTGTGTCATGGGTGTGGACATGTGTCATGAGTGTGTGGCATGGTGTGGAACTTGTCATGGTGTGTGCATGGTGTGGTACATGTGTGTGGCATGAGTGTGTGGCATGGGTGTGAACATGTCATGAGTTGTGGTCATGGTGTGGCATGTTGCTGTCATGAGTGTGTGTCATGGGTGTGGAACTTGTCATGAGTGTGTGTGCATGGGTGTGGAACATGTGTCATTGTGTGTGGCATGGGTGTGGACATGTGTCATGAGTGTGTGGCATGGGTGTGGAACATGTTCATGTGTGTGTGGCATGGTGTGGAACATGTCATGAGTGTGTGGCATGGTGTGGAACATGGTCATGAGTGTGTTGGGCATGGTGTGGACATGTATGAGTGTGGTGGCATGGTTGTGGACATGTCATGAGTGGTGGTCATGTGGTGTGGAAACATGTCATGAGTGTGTGGCATGGGTGTGGAACATGTTCATGTGTGTGGCATGGGTGTGGAACATGTCATGAGTGTGTGGCATGGTGTGGAATCATGTCTAGTGCATGATGTGTGGCATGGTGTGGTAACATGTCATGAGTGTGTGCATGATGGTGGATGGGTGGAACATGTCATGAGTGTGTGTCATGGTGTGGAACATGTCATGATGTGTGCATGGGTGTGACATGTTTTGACATGTTTGTGCCTTTGGTTGAGATATGTGTGCCATGTTTGTGACTGTTTTGTTCCATGATTGTCCATGTTTTGTTCCAAGTTGTTCCATGTTTTGTTCCATGTTTGTTTCCATGTTTGGTGCCTGGTAGTGCCTGTTTGTTCCATGTTTGTTCCCATGTTTGAGGGCATGTTTGTGCCATGTTTGTGACATGTTGTGCCATTTTTTTGTGCAATGTTTGTGCCATGTTTGTGCCATGGGTATGTGACATGTTTGTGCCATGTTTGTGCCATGTTTGTGCCATGTTTGTGCCATGTTTGTGACATGTTTGTGCCATGTTTGTGCCATGTTTGTGCCATGTTTTGTGCCATGTTTTGTGCCAAGTTTGTGACAATGTTTGGCATGTTGTTGTGACATGTTGTGCCATTTTTGTCCATGTTTGTGCCAATTTTTGTTCCATGTTTGTGCCATGTTTGTGCCATGTTTGTGCCATGTTTGTGCCATGTTTGTGCCATGTTTGTGCCATGTTTGTGCCATGTTTGTGCCATGTTTGTGACATGTTTGTGCCATGTTTGTGCCATGTTTGTGCCATGTTTGTGCCATGTTTGTGCCATGTTTGTGCCATGTTTGTGCCATGTTTGTGACATGTTTGTTCCATGTTTGTTCCATGTTTGTGCCATGTTTGTGCCATGTTTGTGCAATGTTTGTGCCATGTTTGTGCCATGTTTGTGCCATGTTTGTGCCATGTTTGTGGCATGTTTGTGCCATGTTTGTGCCACTGTTTGTGACATGTTTTGTTGCCATGTTTGCCGGTGGTAATGAGACAGTAATAAATGATCGCCTCCACATTTCCCTCACTTAACAATATTTTCAACAAAGAAACAATGTTGAAGAACTCCAGGATATTGTTGCGTGGTGTGACCCAGCTGTGGCCCAACTGTGACCAGCTGTGTCCCAACTGTGACCAGCTGTGACCCAGCTGTGGCAAATCTTGTACACATTTGTCCTCCTGATCTACCCAGTCGAGTGGTGGGTCATCTTACAGTGTTCTGCTCTAATAATATCATTATTTGCACAAGTACGTGCACAAAGTATACACTCCTACACTAACATACTACTATATACAAAGCCTCTGGTTATGCACAACATTTCGGGCAAATTAGGTCAGTTTTTTCCCCAGGATGCTACCCACACCAGTCGACTTATACCCACGTACCTGTCTACTACTAGGTGAACAGGAATAGCAGGTGTCTTATAGTAACATGCCCTAATGTTGCCGCCCGTACCGGGGATCAACCCCCGCAGCTCAGAGTGTGAGCTGAGTGCGCTAGCAACAGAGCTGTGGGACACCTGTAGCCAGGCTCCAGTTACTCGGGTTTTTGGCGTAAATTGTGAGGACATTTTTCCCTTCTCCAAAATTTGCATTGTAGCCTATAACTTGCTACAAATTATAAATTTGCTTTGACTTATAGCCTATAACATGCCACGAATTATACTGTGGACTGTGATTAAAATTCTTTTTTATTGTACTGTGACTGACATACATGTATGTAATGTTGGTCAGGAAAACATCAAATTGGTATTGATAATATCCATGTTTTAAGATAACTGAAAATAGATAAGTGTAATTGCTATTTTTTAATGAATTTAACAATGCGTGATAACAAACTGTAAATAACGCAGCCGTTCTTTAGTTTGGTAAATTATGAAAATTTACTCAGTTTTGGGGTCGACTGGAACTTAACGTCAAGGGGAGTAAGACTTGGTATGTCTTTGTACAGTTTATCATAAATGATGAAAACACTGAGGGGAACTTGTCAGTCCCTCAGTGTTTGTTATACTCTTGTTAACACTGAGGGGAACTTGTCAGTCCCTCAGTGTTTGTTAGTTATACTCTTGTTAACACTGAGGGGAACTTGTCAGTCCCTCAGTGTTTGTTATACTCTTGTTAACACTGAGGGGAACTTGTCAGTCCCTCAGTGTTTGTTATACTCTTGTTAACACTGAGGGGAACTTGTCAGTCCCTCAGTGTTTGTTAGTTATACTCTTGTTAACACTGAGGGGAAAAATTGGGCAGTCCCTCATGTTTGTTAGTTATACCTTGTAACACTGAGGGGAACTTGTCATCCCTCAGTGTTTTTAGTTATACTCTTGTTAACACTGAGGGGAACTTGTCAGTCCCTCAGTGTTTTGTTAGTTATACCTTGTTAACACTGAGGGAACTTGTCAGTCCCTCAGTGTTTGTTATTACCTCTTGTTAACACTGAGGGGAACTTGTCAGTCCCTCAGTGTTTGTTATACTCTTGTTAACACTGAGGGGAACTTGTCAGTCCCTCAGTGTTTTAGTTATACTCTTGTTAACACTGAGGGGAACTTGTCAGTCCCTCAGTGTTTGTTAGTTATACTCTTGTTAACACTGAGGGGAACTTGTCAGTCCCTCAGTGTTTGTTAGTTATACTCTTGTTAACACTGAGGGGAACTTGTCAGTCCCTCAGTGTTTGTTAGTTATACTCTTGTTAACACTGAGGGGAACTTGTCAGTCCCTCAGTGTTTGTTATACTCTTGTTAACACTGAGGGGAACTTGTCAGTCCCTCAGTGTTTTGTTATACTCTTTTTAACACTGAGGGAACTTGTCAGTCCCTCAGTGTTTGTTAGTTATACTCTTGTTAACACTGAGGGGAACTTGTCAGTCCCTCAGTGTTTGTTAGTTATACTCTTGTTAACACTGAGGGGAACTTGTCAGTCCCTCAGTGTTTGTTAGTTATACTCTTGTTAACACTGAGGGGAACTTGTCAGTCCCTCAGTGTTTGTTAGTTATACTCTTGTTAACACTGAGGGGAACTTGTCAATCCCTCAGTGTTTGTTAGTTATACTCTTGTTAACACTGAGGGGAACTTGTCAGTCCCTCAGTGTTTGTTAAATTTATAACTCTTGTTTTTAAAACTGAGGGGAACTTTTCAGTCCCTCAGTGTTTGTTAATTATACTCTTGTTAACACTGAGGGGAACTTGTAGCCCCCTCAGTGTTTGTTAGTTATACCTCGTTAACACTGAGGGGAACTGTCAGTCCCCTCAGTGTTTTTTTAGTTATACCCCTTGTTAACACTGAGGGGAACTTGTCAGTCCCTCAGTGTTTGTTAGCCTCCCACTATACTCTTGTTTTAACTCTCTCTGGCATACTAACCTTATTATTATTTTTGATTCGTTTCTTTATATATATATATATATATATATTAATATATATATATATATATATATATATATATAAATATATATATATATATATAATATATATATATGCAAAAAAACCCAAACTCTGAAAGAAAAAGAGAAATTCCAAGCGCTTTCGTGACTACTCACATTATCAAGGAACTATGAAAGTAAAGCATCCAAGGAAGCTATATAAGGGTCTGGCCAGCACCTCACTATCAGATCCCACAACGGTTTAAACACCTGACGCGCGCCGACCCCATCTTGGATAGGTCCTTTGCACAACTCACCCACAAACTATTTTACCCAAGAAAATTTAAAAATTATTATTTGTCCAGTGTATATTAAAATTTTTCCCAAATTCAATTAATTGTAAATGGATCTAATTATATAAACCAAAAAGGAAATATTCATATTATTGTCAAAACTGCTTTTTTATGAAACAAGATCAAATTATATTCCTGTCGACCATGGACTTGCTTGATACTACTTTCTCAACTTTTTGAAAATCAATTGGATGGTTAAAATCTCTTACATGAATAAATAGAGCATTGGAATCTTGTCCAGTTCTAATGCTATATTTATGTTATTTTAATCTTAGTTCGAGATTTTTACCAGTTTGACCGTAATAAACTTTATCGCAAATTTTACAAGGAATCTTATAGACACATCCATCAGCATTTTGGGGGGAATTCTTTATCAAAAGTTTTTTAACTCTGGTAGCCTGGTGGAGGACTCTGGTGGCCTGGTGGTTAACGCTCTCGCTTCACACGGTGAGGGTCTGGGTTCGATTCCCAGCCAGAGTAGAAACACTGGACGTGTTTCTTTCCACCTGTTGTCTATGTTCCCCATCAGTAAAATGGGTACCTGGGTGTTAGTCGACTGGTGTGGGTCGCATCCTGGGACACTGACCTAAGGAGGCCTGGTCACAGACCGGGCCGCGGGGGCGTTGACCCCCGGAACTCTCTCCAGATAAACTCTCCAGATAAACTCTCCAGATAACTGTATCAAGATTTTTGAATACAACTTTAATATTAAAAGTCTTAAGAAGAGAAGGCATATCAACCAAGTTTTCATGGTAAGGGAAAAACCAACATATTTTTATTTTGAATAAGGCTGGTTGTCCCTTTTTGTATTGTAAAAAGTATTTCTAGCAACTTTAAAAGATTTATCAATTACATTTCTTGGGTATTTTAAATCATTACCTATTTCATAATTTTTTTGGGGATTTTTTCCTCATCTATGAACTCAGGATACAAATTCGTAAAGCTCTCAAAAAATTGATGGGAAAACAGACAGTTTGACTCCCCTCTTGATGCGAGGAATAATAGTGGACATAGGAACATTTTATTTGTAGGTTTTCTGTAAATTTTAAATTTGAATTCATTATTACCCTTAATAATTAAAACATCTAGAAAAGGCAATGAGTTATTTTCTTCAAACTCAACAGTAAATTTTTATAGAATGGGCTAAGCTATTTAAATTTTCCAAGGAAAAATGGTGTATATCTACATTTTTGGGCATAAGACACAAATATCATCAACATATCTGAACCATTTTGCTCTATTAGGGAGGATTGTGTTAAGCAACCTTGTTTCAAAAAATTCCATGTATAGGTTACTAAGAACAGGTGAAAGAGGATTTCTAGATGTTTTAATTATTAAGGGTAATAATGAATTCAAATTTAAAATTTACCTGACCTACTCTACTCTATCATGACAGTTGAACATTGGTGTTGACCTGACCTACTCTACTCTATCATGATAGTTGAACATTGGTGTTGACCTGACCTACTCTACTCTATCATGACAGTTGAACATTGGTGTTGACCTGACCTACTCTACTCTATCATGATAGTTGAAATTGGTGTTGACCTGAAACCCACTCTACTCTGTTATGATAGTTGAACATTGGTGTTGACCTGACCTACTCTACTCTTATGATAGTTGACATTTTTGGTGTTGACCTGACCTACTCTACTCTTGTATGATAGTTGAACATTGGTGTTGACCTGACCCTACTCTTCTATCATGACAGTTTGAACCATTGGTGTTGCCTGCCTACTCTACTCTATCATGATAGTTGAACATTGGTGTTGACCTGACCTACTCTACTCTATCATGATAGTTGAACATTTTGGGGTTGACCTGACCTACTCTACTCTATCATGATAGTTGAACATTGGTGTTGACCTGACCTACTCTACTCTATCATGATAGTTGAAAAATTGGGTTGACCTGACCTACTCTACTCTATCATGACAGTTGAAAATTGGTGTTGACCTGACCTACTCTATCTATCATGATAGTTGAACATTGGTGTTGACCTGACCTACTCTACTCTTATCATGATAGTTGAACTTTGGTGTTGACCTGACCTACTCTACTCTATCATGACAGTTGAACATTTGGGGTTGACCTGACCTACTCTACTCTATCATGACAGTTGAACATTGGTGTTGACCTGAACCTACTCTACTCTGTCATGATATGTAAAGTAAAAGGACACAAGTGCAACTAATGTGACATTTTATTGTGTTAACGTTTCGCTCTTCAGGAGCTTTGTCAAGCCCTTACAAACAGTACATGGACACAGAGGGTAATATATAGGCTCAGAGTGAGGTTGCAAAACTAGTGGTGTGTAGTGTAGTAATAGTAGTTGTAGTAATAGTGTTTGTAGTAGTAGTAGTATTAAATAGTAGTAATACAATATGTTAGAACAATTAACTTGCACAAGAGTAAAGGGGGAAAGAAAGCTATTACTTGGGAAACATAAAAATAGGTTAGACAAAATATTTTTTATTGGAGGCTGGATAGAGGCAGCTTGTTTCAATGTTCATTCTCTGTAAGTGTTTGTGTAGTATAACAGGAGAGACTATGTGATGGCAGGTTTACTTCTTCAGGAGGATTCTTGCTAAGACTTCAGAGATGGTGAAGCTTGCCTTTGTTTTAATTGTATTAGAAACAGTATTAGTGAAGATTCAAGGCACTTGTGTCTGCGGAAATTAGTTTCTTTGATCACTAGTTGGGCGTCCCTGAACTTCATGAGATGATTGGTGGAATTTCGGTGTTGTACACAGGCGTTGTCAATTTCGTTCTACATCTAAATGTGTTCATTGAGGCTGTTGTCG
>NC_069452.1:37601701-37629834 GCF_026875155.1 Cherax quadricarinatus | reverse complement strand
GTCGTGTAACATGGGAGTCTTGTAACACTGGGGAGTCTTGTAACACTGAAGAGTCTTGTAACACTGAAGAGTCTTGTAACACTGGGGAGTCTTGTAACACTGAAGAGTCTTGTAACACTGAAGAGTCTTGTAACACTGGGGAGTCTTGTAACACTGAAGAGTCTTGTAACACTGAAGAGTCTTGTAACACTGGGGAGCCTTGTAACACTGGGGAGTCTTGTAACACTGGAGTTTACCTGGAGAGAGTTCCGGGGGTCAACGCCCCCGCGGCCCGGTCTGTGACCAGGCCTCCTGGTGGATCAGAGCCTGATCAACCAGGCTGTTGCTGCTGGCTGCACGCAAACCAACGTACGAGCCACAGCCCGGCTGGTCAGGAACCGACTTTAGGTGCTTGTCCAGTGCCAGCTTGAAGACTGCCAGGGGTCTGTTGGTAATCCCCCTTATGTATGCTGGGAGGCAGTTGAACAGTCTCGGGCCCCTGACACTTATTGTATGGTCTCTTAACGTGCTAGTTTACACCCCCGCTTTTCATTGGGGGGATGGTTTCTCGTCCCGCCAAGTCTTTTTCTTTCGTAGTAAGTGATTTTCGTGTGCAAGTTCGTACTAGTCCCTCTAGGATTTTCCAGGTGTATATAATCATGTATCTCTCCCTCCTGCGTTCCAGGGAATTTCAGGTTTTAGGAACCTCAAGCGCTCCAATAATTGAGGTGTTTTATCTCCGTTATGCGCGCCGTGAAGGTTCTCTGTACATTTTCTAGGTCGCAATTTCACTTGCCTTGAAAGGTCTGTTAGTGTGCAGCAATATTCCAGCCTAGATAGAACAAGTGACCTGAAAAAGTGTCATCATGGGCTTGGCTTCCTAGTTTTGAGGTTCTCATTATCCATCCTGTCATTTTTTCTAGCAGATGCGATTGATACAATGTTATGGTTCTTTAGGTGAGATCCCCCGACATGATCACCCAGGTCTTTGACGTTGGTGTTTTCGCTCTATTTTGTGGCCAGAATTTTTTTGTACTCTGATGAAGATTTAATTCTGTGTTTACCTATTGAGTAATTTAATTTCTCATCGTTGAATTTTTTTGTTTTCTGCAGCCCCCCTGAAAAGATTTTGGTTGTGTCCGCCCGGGCTTGCAGTGTCGCAATGGGAAGACACTGTCATGCAGATTGGGGGGTCATCTGCAAAGGAGACCGGTGTGTGGGAATCCTTGTTATGTCGATTGAGGAGGAACAAGATGGGGGGAAGACTGTGCTTGTGGAACGGCTTTTTCACCGTAGGCTGCCTCGGACTTTACCCGTTGACGATACCTCTGTGTTTGTTTTGAGGAAATTATGATCCATCGACGCTTTTCCCGTTATTCCCTTTGCACGCATTTTGTGCGCTATTACCCATGGTCACACTGTCGAAGGTTTTTCAAAATTGTATATTTTACTTGCTTCTTTTTGTTTTAGTGCTCTAGGGCCTTGTCGTTGATCCAATAGTTGAACAACAGGAACGACCCTTTTTTAAACCCCCTGTTGCCCCGGGTTGTGTAACGATGGGTTTCTAGATGGGTGGTGATCTTGCTTTTTGGACCCTTTCAAAGATTTTTTTGATAGGGGGTGTTAGTGCTATGTCGAGTTTTTTGCTGTTGCTTTCTGCCCCCCTTTTTTTGGGGTGGGGGTTGAAAAAAAGGGGATCTTGTAACACTGGGGGGTCTTGTAACACGGGGAGTCTTGTAACACTGAAAGTCTTGAACATGGGGGGGTCTTGTAACACTGAAAAGTCTTTTAACCTTTGGGGGGTCCCCTTGAACATGGGGAAATTCTTGTAACACTGAAAAGTTTGTAACACTGGGGAGTTTGAAAAAGAAGTTTGTAACCTGAGAGTCTTGTAAACCCGGGGGTCTGTAACACGGGGAGTCTTTAACACTGAAGATTCTTGTAACACAAAAAAAGAAATCTTGTAACACTGAAGAGTCTTGAACACTGGATCTTGTAAAACCCGGGGGGAAATGAAGGCCTTGTAAACACTGGGGAGTCTTGTAAAACTGAAGAGTCTTGTAAAACTGGGGGTCTTGAAAATGGGGGGTCTGTAACGGGGAGTCTTGTAACACTGGGGGTTTGTAAACCGAAGAGTTTGTAAAAACTGGGGAGTTTGAACCTGGGGGGTCTTGTAAAAATTTGGGAGTCTTGTAACCTGGGGGGTCTTGTAACACTGGGGGCTTGTAAAACGAAGAGTTTTTGTAACATGAAGAGTCTTTTAACACTGAAGAGCTTGTAACACTGAAAAGTCTTGAAAAATGAAGAGTCTTATAAACTGAAAGTTCTTTTGTAACATGAAGGTCTTGTAACCTGACGAGTCTTGTAACATTGGGGGTCTTGTAACACTGGGGAGTCTTGTAACACTGAAAGCACCTGTGTTCTCCATCACATGTGTCTCCATCACCTGTGTTCTCCATACCAGTGTTTCTGCATCACCTGTGTTCTCCATCACATGTGTTCTCCCTCACCTGTGTTCTCCCTCACCTGTGTTCTCCATCACCTGTGTTCTCCATCACCTGTGTTCTCCATCATAACCCTGTGTTCTCCACACATGTTTCTCATCACCTGTGTTTTCCATCAACATGTGTTCTCCATTAACCTTGTGTTATCCATCACCTGTGTTCTCATCAATGTGTTCTCCATCACCTGTGTTCTCCATCACTGTGTTCTCCATCAACCTGTGGTTTCATCACCTGGTTCTACATCACTGTGTTTTCTCCATCACCGTGTTTTCTCCATCACCTGTGTTCTCCATACCTGTGTTCTCCATCACAATGTGTTTCTCCATCACCTGTGTTCTCATCACATGTGTTCCCTCACATGTGTCTCCATCACCTGTGTTCTCCATCACCTGTGTTCTCCATCAATGTGTTCTCCATCACCTTTGTTCTACTCAACTGTGTTCTCCATCACCTCGTGTTCTTCATCACTGTGTTCTCCATCACCATGTGTTCTCCAGCACCTGTGTTCTCCTTCACCTGTGTTCTCCATCACTGTGTTCTCCATTCACCTGTGTTCTCCATCTCCTCTGGTATCCATCACCTTGTGTTTTCTCCATGACCTTGTGTTCTCCATCACCTGTGTTCTCCATGACCTTTGTTCTCCATCACCTTTGTGTTCTCCATCACCTGTGTTCTCATCACCGGTGTGTTCTCCATCACCTGTGTTTCCATCACCTGTGTTCTCCCATCACCTGTGTTCTCATCACCTAGTGTTCTCCCATTAACTGTGTTCTCATCACTTGTGTTCTCCATCACCTGTGTTCTCCATCACCTGTGTTCTCCATCACCTGTGTTCTCCATCACCTGTGTTCTCCATCACCTGTGTTCTCCATCACCTGTGTTGCTCCTTCACAATGTTCTCCACAATCGCTTCTCACCTGTGTTCTGCTTCACTGTGTTCTCCATCACAATGTTATCCATCACCTGTGTTCTCACACAATGTTCTCCATACGTATGTTCTCATCACCTGTGTTCGCATCATCATGTGTTCTCCATCACCAGTGTTCTCCACCACCTGTGTTCTCCATCACCAATGTTCTCCATCACCTGTGTTCTCCATCACCTGTGTTCTCCATCACCTGCGTTCTCCATCTCAATGTTCTCCAATCACCAATGTTCTCCATCGCCTGTGTTCTGCATCACCTGTGTACTCCATCACCTGTGTTCTCCATCACCTGTGTTCTCCATCACCTGTGTTCTGCATCACCTGTGTTCTTTATCAACCTGTTTGTTTCTCCATTCACCTGTGTTCTCCATCACCAATGTTCTCCACCAATGTTCTCCACCTGTGTTCTGCATCACCTGTGTTCTCCATCACCTGCTGTTTCTCCATCTCCTGATGTTCTCCATCACCAATGTTCTCCTCACGAATGTTCTCCATCAACCTGTGATCTGCATCATCTGTGTTCTCCTTCACCTATGTTCTCCTTCACTGTGTTCTCCATCACCAATGTTCTCCATCGCTTGTTTCTGCATCACCTGTGTTGGTCAGCATCCTGTGTTCTCCATCACCTGTTGTACTCCATCACCTGTGTTCTCTCATCACATGTGTTCGCCATCATCTGTGTCTGTTCACTGTGCTCTGCATCACCTTTGTTCTCCATCACCTCTTTCTGCTCTATTGTGTTATCCATCACCTATGTTCTCCATCACCTGTGTTCAGCATCACCTGTGTTCTCCTTCACATTGTGTTCTTCCCTCACAGTGTTCTCCATCACCCTGTGTTCTCATCACATGTGATCTCCATCACCTGTGGCTCTCCATCACCTGTGTTCTCCATCACCTGTGTTTCTGAATCACCTGTGTTCTCCATCAATGTGTTCTCCCTAACCTGTGTTCTCTTCACTGTGTTTCCTTCACCTGTGTTATCCATTCACTGTGTTCTCCATCACCTGTGTTCTCCATCACTGTGTTCCATCACTGTGTTCTCCTTTTTTTTTCACATGTGTTCTCCCTCACCTGTGTTTCCCACACCTGTGTTATTCCGATCACCTGGTGTTCTCCATCACTGTGTTCTCCATCACCTGTGTTCTCCATTACCTGTGTTCTCCATCACCAGTGTTCTCCCTCAACTGTGTTCTCACTCACTGTGTTCTCAATTCACCTGTGTTCTCCAATCACATGTGCTCTCCATCAATGTGTTCTCCATCATACCTGTGTTCTGCATCACCTGGTGGTTCTCCATTCACATGTGTTCCCTCACCTGTTGTTTCTCCCTCACCTGTGTTTCCATCACCTGTGTTCTCCATCACCTGTGTTCTCCATCACCTGTGTTCTCCATCACATGTGTTCTCCATCACCTGTGTTCTCCATCACATGTGTTCTCCATCACCTGTGTTCTCCATCACTGATGTTCTTCCATCACCTGTGTTCTCCATCAACATGTGATTCTCCATCACCTAGTGTTCTCCATCACCTTTGTTCTCCTCACCTGTGTCTCTCCATCACCTGATGTTCTCCATACCTGTGTTCTCACATCTCCTGTGTTTCTCCATCACCTGTGTTCTCCCTCCCTGTGTCTCCATCACCTGTGTTTTCCATCACCAGTGTTCTCCATCACATCGTGTTATCAATCAACTTGTTCTCCATCACATGTGTTCTCCATCACTGTGTTCTCCATCACTGTTTATCCATCACCGTGTTCCTCCATCCTGTGTTCTCCATCACATGTGTTCCTCATCAACTGTGTTCTCCATCACCTGAGTTCTCCATCACCTGTGTTATCCATCACTGTGTTCTCATCACCTGATGTTCTCCATCTCTGTGTTTCTCCTCAACTTGTGTTCTCCATCACCTGTGTTCTCCATCTCCTGTGTTTCTCCATACTCTGTTTCTCATCACCTGTGTTCTCCATGACCTGTGTTCTCCATCACAGTGTTCTCCATGTCCTTTGTCTCCATCAACCTGTGTTCCCCATCTCTGTGGGTTCTCCATCACCTGTGTTCTCCATACACTGTGTTTTCAATCACCTGTGTTCTCCATCACCTGTGTTCTCCATCACCTGTGTTCTCCATCACCTGTGTTCTCCATCACCTGTGTTCTCCATCACCTGTGTTCTCCATCACTGTGTTCTCATCACTGTGTTCTCCATCACCTGTGTTCTCCATCACCTGTGTTCTCAATCATCTGTGTTTCTCCATACTGTGTTCTCCATCACCTGTGTTCTCCTCACAATGTTCTCACCAATGTTCTCCACTGTGTTCTGCATCACCTGTGTTCTCCATCCACCAATGTTCTCCATTCTACCTGTGTTCTCCACCAATGTTTCTCCATCACGTATTGTTCTCCATCACCTTGTGTTCTGCATCCATTCGGTTGTTTCCATCACCAGTGTCGCCACCACCTGTGTTTCTCTTCACCAATGATCTCCATACTCCTGTGTTCACCATAACCTGTGTTCTCCTTCAACTGGTTCTCCTCACCAATGTTCTCCTCACCAATGTCCCATCGCCTGTGTTCTGCATCACCTGTGACTCCATCACTGTGTTTCTCCATCACCTGTGTTCTCCATCACCTGGTTCTCCATCACTGTGTTACTCCATCACCTAGTGTTTATCCATCACCTGTGTTCTCCATCACCTGTTATACTCCATCACCTGTGTTCTCCATAACCTGTGTTCTCCATCACCCTGTGTTCTAGCATCACCTGGTGTTCTTTATCAACTGTGTTCTCCATCACCTGTGTTCTCCATCACTCATGTTCTCCACCAATGTTCTCCACCTGTGTTCTGCATCACCTGTGTTCTCCATCACCTGTGTTCTCCATCACCTGTGTTCTCCATCACCAATGTTCTCCATCACGATGTTCTCACATCACCTGTGTTCTGCTTCATCTGTGTTCCTCCATACAATGTTCTCCATCACCTGTGTTTCTCCATCCACCAACTGTTTCCATCGACTGGTGTTCGCATCACCTGTGTTCTCCATCACCTGTGTTCTCCATCACCTGTGTACTCCATCACCTGTGTTCTCCATCACCTGTGTTCTCCATCACCTGTGTTCTCCATCACCTGTGTTCTCCATCACCTGTGTTCTCCTTCACCTGGTACTCCATCACTGTGTTCTCCAGCACTGTGTTTCCTACCTGTGTACTCCATCACCTGTGCTTCTCCATCACTGTGTTCTCCATCACTGTGTACTCCATCACCGGTGTTCTCAATCACCTGTGTTCTCCATCACATGTGTTCTCCATCACCTGTGTTCTCCATCACCTGTGTTCTCCATCACCTTGTGTTTCCATCACTGTGTTCTCCATCACATGGTTCTCCCTCACCTGTGTTCTCCATCACCTGTGTTCTCCATCACCTGTGTTCTGCATCACCTGTGTTCTCCTTCACATGTGTTCTCCCTCACCTGTGTTCTCCATCACCTGTGTTCTCCATCACATGTGCTCTCCATCACCTGTGCTCTCCATCACCTGTGTTCTCCATCACCTGTGTTCTGCATCACCTGTGTTCTCCATACATGTGTTCTACCTCACTGTGTTCTCCATCACTGTGTTCCCATACCTGTGTCTCCATTCACTGTGTTCTCATCACCTGTGTTCTCCATCACCTGTGTTCTCCATCACCTGTGTTCTCCATCACATGTGTTCTCCCTCACCTGTGTTCTCCCTCACCTGTGTTCTCCATCACCTGTGTTCTCCATCACTGTGTTCTCATCTCCTGGTGTTCTCCATTCTGTGTTCTCCTTCACTGGTTCTCCTCACCTGTGTTCTCCATCACCTGTTGATTCTCCATCACCTGTGTTATCCTACATGTGCTCTCCATCCCCTGTGTTCTCCATCACTGTGTTCTGCATCTCACCTGTGTTCTCAATCACAGGTGTTCTCCATCACCTGTGTTCCTCCCTCACCTGTGCATTCTCCATCACCTGTGTTCTCCATCACCTTTGTTCTCCATCACCTGTGTTCTCCATCACATGTGTTCTCCATCACATGTGTTCTCCATCACATGTGTTCTCCATCACCTGTGTTCTCCATCACCTGTGTTCTCCATAACCTGTGTTATGCTCCCATCACATGTGTTCTCCATCACCTGTGTTCTCCATCACCTGTGTTCTCCATCACCTGTGTTCTCTATCACCTGTGTTCTCCATCACCTGTGTTCTCCATCACCTGTGTTCTCCATCACCTGTGTTCTCCATCACCTGTGTTCTCCATCACCTGTGTTCTCCATCACCTGTGTTCTCCATCACTTGTGTTCTCCATCTCATGTGTCTACATCACCTGTTGGTTCTCCATCACATGTGTTCATCCATCACCTGTGTTCTCCATCACTGTGTCTCCATACCTGTGTTCTCATACCTGTGTTCTCAATCACATGTGTTTCCTCAATCACCTGTGTGTATCCATCACCTGTGTTCTCCCATCACCTGTGTTCTCCATCAACTGTGTTCTCCATCACCTGTTGTTTCCATTACTGTGTTCTCCATCACCTGTGTTCTCCTTCAATCCTGTGTTCTCTATCAATCTGTGTTCTCCATTTCACCGTGTTCTCCTCACCGTGTTTCTCATCCACCTGTTGTTCTCCAACACCTGTGTTCTCCCTCACCTGAGTTCTCCATCCACCTGTGTTCTCCATCACTGTGTACTCATCACCCGTTGTTCTCCTTCACCTCGTGTTTCTCCAACACCTGTGTTCTCCATCACCTGTGTTCTCCATCACCTGTGTTCTCCATCACCTGTGTTCTCCATCACCTGTGTTCTCCATCACCTGTGTTCTCCATCACCTGTGTTCTCCATCACCCGTGTTCTCCATCACGTGTTTCTCCATCACCTGTGTTTTCTCCATCACCTCGTGTTCTCCATCACCTGTGTTCTCATCACCTGTGTTTCTCCATACACCTGTGTTCTCCATCACTGTGTTCTCCAATACATGTGTTCTCCCTCACCTGTGTTCTTCATCACCTGTGTTCTCCATCACCTGTGTTCTCCATCACCTGTGTTCTCCATCACCTGTGTTCTCCATCACCTGTGTTCTCCATCACTGTGGTCTCCATCACATGTGTTCTCCCTCACCGGTGTTCCGTCATAACCTGTGTTATCCCATCACTGTGTTCTCCATCACCCGTGTTCTCCATCACCGTGTTCTCCACACCTGTGTTATCCATCATGTGTTCTCCATCAACCTGTGTTCTCCATCACCTGTGTTCTCCATCACCCGTGTTCTCCATCACCCGTGTTCTCCATCACCCCGTGTCTCCAATCACATGTTTTTCCAATCTCTGGTGATTCTCATACCTAGTGTTCTCCATCACCTGGTTCTCTTCACCTGTGTTCTCCATCACCTGTGTTTCCATCACTGTGTTCTCCCTCCACCTGTGTTTCTTCATCACACTGTGTTATCCATCACTTTAGTGGTTCTCCATCACTGTGTTCTCCATATCCTGTGTTCTCCATCCCTGTGTCTCAATCACCTGTGTTCTCCATCACCTCGTGTTTGACATACTCTTAAATGGAGAGCACCATAAAAATTTGAAGAGTTCACGATGAAGAAACTTTTTGTTTGTGGCCCATTTGTTTTTTTGGGGTTATTGGTGCCATGTTTAGTGTGTGCCATGTTTGTTGCCATTGTTTGTGCCATGTTTGTGCACATGTTTGTGCATGTTTGTTGCCTGTTTGTTTGCCATGTTTGTGCCAGTTTGTTGCCATGTGTTTTGTGCCATGTTTTTGTTGCCATGTTTTGGCCATGTTAGTGCCATGTTTGTGCCATGTTTCGTGCATGTTTGTGCATGTTTTGCCATGTTTGTTGCCATGTTTGTTGCCATGTTTTGCCATGTTTGTGCCATGTTTATATGAACATGTTTGTGCCTTGTTTGTGCCAAGTTTGTGCTGTTTGGACATGTTTGTGACATGTTCGTGCCATGTTTGTGCCATGTTTGTTGCTCATGTTTGATGACATGTTGTGACTGTTTGTTAATGTTTGTTGTGCATGTTTGTGCCATGTTTGTGCAATGTTTGTGCCATGTTTTGCCATGTTTGTGCCATGTTTTGTTGCATGTTTGTGCCATGTTTTGCAATGTGTTTGTGCCATGTTTGTGCCATGTTTTTGCATGTTTGTGCCATGTTTATGAAATGGTTTGTTGCAATGTTTGTGCTGTTGTGCCATGTGTGTGACATGTTTGTGACATGTTTGTGCCATGTTTTGTGACATGTTCTTGTGACCTGTTTTGTCCAAGTTTTTGCACATGTTTGGGACAATGTTTGTGACATGTTTGTGCCATGTTTGGTTCCATTGTTTGTGACATGTATGGTGAATGTTTTGTTGCCATGTTTGTGACATGTTGTGGGGACATGTTTTGTGTTATGTTTGTTGTGCCATGTTTGTAACTTGTTTAGGTGACATGGGGGTTATTTTTTTGTGCCTTGCATTGTGCCATGTTTTGTACATGTTTGTGACATGTTTGTGCCAGGTTTCTGCATGTTTGTGCCATGTTTGTTTCCATGTGGGTGCCATGTTTGGCCAGTTTTGTGCCATGTTTTGCCATGTTTGTGTTATGTTTGTGACATGTTGTGAATGTTTGTGCCATGTTTGTGACATGTTATGTGCCATGTTTAAATATTTGTGACATGTTTGTGCATGTTTGTGCCATGTTGGTGCCATGTTTTGTGCCCTGTTTGTGCCTGTTTGTGCTGTGTTTGTTCCCATGTTTTGTGCCATGTTTGTGCCATTTTTGTGCCAGTTCATGTTGTGGCATGTGTGTGGCCATGGAGTTGTTCCCTGTTTGTGGCATGTTTGTGCCATGTTTGTGCCATGTTTGTGCCATGTTTGTGCCATGTTTGTGACATGTTTGTGCCATGTTTGTGCCATGTTTGTGCCATGTTTGTGACCTTGTTTGTGCCATGTTTGATGACATGTTTGTGCCATGTTTGTTGCCATGTTGTGCCATGTTTGTGATGTTTGTGCATGTTTGGTGACATGTTTGTGCCATGTTTGTTGCCATGTTGGTGCCAGTTTGATGATTGTTTGTGCCATGTTTGTGCCATGTTTGTGCCATGTTTGTGACATGTTTGTGCCATGTTTGCCGGTGGTAATGAGACAGTAATAAATGATCGCCTCCACATTTCCCTCAACAATATTTTCAACAAAGAAATCAATGTTGAAGAACGCCAGGTATTGTTCGTGGTGTGACCAGCTGTGGCACAACTGGTGACCAGCTGTGGGCCAACTGTGACAGCTGTGGCCCAAACTATGACCAGAGCTGTGACCCAGCTGTGGCCAAATCTTGTACACATTTGCCCTCCTGATCTACCAGTCGAGTGGGAGGGTCATCTTACAGTGTTGCTGCTTAATAATATCATTATTTTCACAGTACGTGCACAAAGTATACCCCTGGGTTGGCGTCACTGCACCATACCCTGGGTTGGTCCTGCTCCTACCCTGGGTTGGTTCACTGCCCACCTTAACCCTGGGTTGGTCACTGCATCATAACGGGTTGGATCACTGCACCATACCCTGGGTTTGGTCCTTGCACCATACCCTGGGTTGGGTCACTGAACCATACCGGGGTTGGTCACTGCAACCTTACCCTCGTTGGGTCACTGCACCATTTACCCTGGGTTGGATTACTGCACCATTACCTGGGTCGGGCACTGCACCATACCCTGGGTTGGGTCACTGAACCATACCCTGGGTTGGATCACTGCTCCATAACCCTGGGTTAGGTCACTGCACCATTACCCTGGTTGGATCACTGCACCAATCCTGGATTGGGTCCACTGGCCACCATACCCTGGGTTTGGGTCACTTGCACCATACCCTGGGTTGGGTCTCTGCACCATACCCGGGGTTGGGTCACTGCACCATACCCTGGTGGGATCACTGCACCATACCTGGTTGGGTCATGGCACCATACCCTGGGTTGGGAAGTCAATGCACCATACCCTGGGTTGGGTCACTGCACCATACCCCTGGGTTGGGTCACTGCACCATTCCCTGTTGGGTCATTGCACCATACCACTGGGTTGGGTCACTGCGACATACCCTGGGTTTGGGGGTCACTGCACATACCTGGGTTGGGTCACTGCACCATACCCGGGGTTGGGTCACTGGCACCATACCCTGTGTTGGGGTCACTGACATACCCTGGGGTTGGGTCACTGCACCAATACCCTGGGTTGGGTCACTGCACCATACCCTGGGGTGGGTCACTGCACCATTTCCCTGAGTTGGGTCACCTGACCCCATCCCTGGGTTGGGTCACTGCTCCATACCCTGGGTTGGGTCACTGCACCATCCTGGGTGGATCACTGCACCATACCCTGGGTTGTAGCACTGCACCATACCTGGGTTGCGTCACTGCACCATACCCTGGGTATTGTTCTCTGCACCATACCCTAGGTTAGATCACTGCACCTACCTGGGATGGGTACGGCACCATACCCTGGGTGGGTTCACTGCCACCATACCATGGGTTAAGATCACCTGCACCATATACCCTGGGTTGGGTCACTGCACCATACCTGGGTTGGGTCACTGCACCATACCCTGGTTGGATCACTGCACCTTACCCTGGGATTGGGTCACTGACCATACCCTGGGTTGGGTCACTGCACCATACCCTGGGTTGGATCACTGCACCATACCCTGGGTTGGGTCACTGCACCATACCCTGGGTTGGATCACTGCACCATACCCTGGGTTGGGTCACTGCACCATACCCTGGGTTGGGTCACTGCACCCATACCTGGGTTGGGTCACTGCACCATACCCTTAGTTGGAATCACTTGCACCATACCCTGGGTTGGGTCACTGCACCATACCCTGGGTTGGGTCACTGCACCATACCCTGGGTTGGGTCACTGCACCATACCCTGGGTTGGGTCACTGCACCATACCCTGGGTTGGGTCACTGCACCATACCCTGGGTTGGGTCACTGCACACCATACCCTGGGTTGGGTTCACTGCACCAAACCCTGGGTTGGGGTCCACTGCACCAAAACAACTTAGGTTGAAGGGTCCTGCACCTTACCTGTTTGGATCACTGCCACCATCCTGGTTGGGTCACTGCCCCATTACCCTGGGTTCGGGTCACTGCACCATACCTGGGTTGAGGTCACTGCACCTAACCTGGGAAGGGTCACTGCTACCATACCTGGGTTGGGTCACTGCACATACCCTGGGTTGGGTCACTGCACCATACCCTGGGTTGGGTCACTGCACCTACCTGGGTTGTGTCACTGCACCCTACCTGGGTTGGGTCACTGCACCTATACCCTGGGTGGATCAACTGCACCATACCCTGGGTTGGTTCACTCACCATAACCCTGGGTGGGGGTCACTGCACCATACCCTGGGTTGGTCACTGCACCATAACCCTGGTTTGGGTCATGCACCATACCTGGGGTGGGTCACTGCACCATACCCTGGGTTGGATCGCTGACCCATACCCTGAGTTAGATCACTGCACCATACCCTGGGTTGGGTCACTGCACCATACCCTGAGTCTAGTCACTGCACCATACCTGGGTTGGGTCACTGACCATACCCTGGGTTGGGTCACTGCCACCATTACCCTGGGTTGGGTCACTGCACTATACCTGTTGGGTCACTGCACCATACCCTGGGTTGGGTCACTGCCACCATACCCTGGGTTGGGTCAACTGCTCCATACTCTGGGGTTGGGTCACTGCACCATTACCCTGGTTTGCGGCACTGCACCATAACCCTGGGTTGGGTCACTGCACCATACCTTGGTTGGGTCAGGCACCATACCCTGGAGTGTGGGGTCACTGCTCCACACCCTGGGGTGGGTCACATGCAACATACCTGGGTTTGGTTCATGCACCTACCCTGGTTGGGTCACTGCACCATACCCTGGGTTGGGTACTGCACCATACTGGGTTGGGTCACTGCCACCATACCTGGGTTGGGTCACTGACACCATACCCGGATGGGTCACTGCACCATACCCCTGGGGTTGGGTCACTGCTCCATACCTGGGATGGGTTCACTGCACCACACCCTGGGTTGGGTCACTGACCATACCCTGGGATGGGTCACTGCACCCACACCTGGGTTGGGACACTGCACCATACCTGGGTTGGGTCACTGCACCATACCCTGGGTTGGGTCACTGCACCATACCCTGGGTTGGGTCACTGCACCATACCCTGGGTTGGGTCATGACACCATACCCTGGGGTTGGGTCACAGGCCACCATACCCTGGGTCGGGTCACCTGCATCCATACCCTGGGTTGGGTCACTGCACCATACCCTGGGTTGGGTCACTGCACCATACCCTGGGTTGGGTCACTGCACCATACCCTGGGTTGGGTCACTGCACCATACCCTGTGTTGGGTCACTGCACCATACCCTGGGTTGGGTCACTGCACCATACCCTGGGTTGGGTCACTGCACCATACCCTGGGTTGGGTCACTGCACCATACCCTGGGTTGGGTCACTGCACCATACCCTGGGTTGGGTCACTGCACCATACCCTGGGTTGGGTCACTGCACCATACCCTGGGTTGGGTCACTGCACCATACCCTGGGTTGGGTCACTGCACCATACCCTGGGTTGGGTCACTGACATACCCTGGGTTGGGTACTGCACCATTACCCTGGGTTTGGGTCACTGACCATACCTGGGTTGGGTCACTGCACCATACCCTGGGGTTGGGTCAATGCACATACCTGGGGTTAGGGTCACTGCACCATACCCTGGGTTGGGTCACTGCACCATACCCTGGGTTGGGTCACTGCACCATACCCTGGGTTGGGTCACTGCACCACACCCTGGGTTGGGTCACTGCACCATACCCTGGGTTGGGTCACTGCACCATACCCTGGGTTGGGTCACTGCACCATACCCTGGGTTGCGTCACAAAGTCAGGGTAAAATCTCTAATACTAATTTTGTATTGTCCCTCTAAATGGACTCCTTTAATTTTGGTGTTGGATAATGAAAGGTTTGGATGCAATGTTGTTGTGGATAAACTTTAATGACGAGGTGTATTGACAGGCGGGTAGGTGTAAAGGGCAGGTAATGGTCTTAATGGAGGTGTGGTTGGGGTTAATGGCTCGCCCTCATGCCTCACACACATTATCTTGTCTCTCATATCTTCACCCATTATGATTTTACTCTCATGTAAGCGATTAAGCAATTACTGCCTGTTTTGTCTCTACCTGTGTTGTCCAACACTGGTGTTGTCCAACACTGGTGTTGTCCAACGTGATGTCCAACACTGGTGTTGTCCAACACTTGTGTTGTCCAACACTGGTGTTGTCAAACTTGTGTTGTCTACGATGATGTCAACTCTGGTGTGCCTAACACTTGTTGTTGTCCAACACTGGTGTGTCAACTACTGGTGTTGTCCACACACTTGTGTTGTCCAACACGGGGTGTTGTCAACACTTGGTGTTGTCCAACACTGGTGTTGTCCAACACTTGTGTTGTTCCTAACAATGGTGTTGTCCTACACTGTGTGTTGTTCCAACATTGTGTTGGTCCATCGCTGATGTCCAAACACGTTGTGTTGTCCAAACACTTGTGTTGTCCAACCTCTTGTGTGGGTCAAACACTGGTGTTGTCCAACGCTTGATGTCCAACACGTGTGTTGTCCAAACACTGTAGTTGTCACTCTTGTGTTGTCCAACACTGGTGTTGTCCAACACTTGTGTTGTCCAACTCTGGTGTTGTCCAAACACTGGTGTCTCCTTCACCAATTTTCTTCATCAATGTGTTTCTCCACACCTGTGTTCTGCATCACTGTGTTTCTCAATCACCTGTGGTCTCAATCACCATGTGTTTTCTCCATCACCTGTGTTCTTCCTTATCACTGTGTTCTCATCAACAAATGTTCTACACACATGTTTCCACTGTGCTTCTGCATCACCTGTGTTCTCCATCACCAATGTTCTAGATCACCTGTGTTCTCCATCACCTGTGTTCTCCATCACATGTGTTCTCCATCACCAATGTTCTCCATCACCAATGTTCTCCATCGCCTGTGTTCTGCATCACCTGTGTTCTCCATCACCAATGTTCTCCACGCCTGTGTCTCCAATACATCGTGTTCTCCCTCACATGTTCTCCATCACCATGGTTCTCCATCGCCTGTGTCTGCATCACCTGTGTTCTCCATCACCTGGTGTTCTCATCACCTGTGTACTCCATTCACTGTGTTCTCCATCACCTGTGTTCTCCATTCCACCTGATGTTCTGCATCACCTGTGTTCTTTATCAAAAACTGTGTTCTCATCACTGTGTTCTCCGATCCACCCAATGTTCTCCACAATGTTCTCCACCTGTGTTCTGCATCACCTGTGTTCTCCATCACCAATGTTCTCCATCACCTGTGTTCTCCAATCAACAATGTTCTCAATCGGCATGTGTTCTGCATCTCCTGTGTCTCATCACTTGTGTTCTCATCACCTGTGTCTCCATCCCTCGTGGTCTCCATCACTGTGTTCTCCATCACCAATGTTCTCCATCACGAATGTTCTCCATCACCTGTGTTCTGAATCATCTCCCCGTGTTTCCATCACAGTGTTCTCCACCACCTGTGTACTCCATCACTGTGTTCTCCTCACCTGTGTGTTTCTTCCATCATCTGAGTTCTGCATCACCTGTGTGCTCTGCATCACTTTGTTTCTCCAGCACTCTGTTCTGCATCACTTGTGTTCTCCATCACCTGTGTTCTCCATCACCTGTGTTCTCCATCATCTGTGTTCTGCATCACCTGTGCTCTGCATCACCTTTGTTCTCCATCACCTCTGTTCTGCATCACTTGTGTTCTCCATCACCTATGTTCTCCATCACCTGTGTTCTGCATCACCTGTGTTCTCCTTCACATGTGTTCTCCCTCACCTGTGTTCTCCATCACCTGTGTTCTCCATCACATGTGCTCTCCATCACCTGTGCTCTCCATCACCTGTGTTCTCCATCACCTGTGTTCTGCATCACCTGTGTTCTCCATCACATGTGTTCTCCCTCACCTGTGTTCTCCATCACCTGTGTTCTCCATCACCTGTGTTCTCCATCACCTGTGTTCTCCATCACCTGTGTTCTCCATCACCTGTGTTCTCCATCACCTGTGTTCTCCATCACATGTGTTCTCCCCTCACTGTGTTCTCCCTCACCTGTGTTCTCCATCACCTGTGTTCTCCATCACCTGTGTTCTCCATCACCTGTGTTCTCCATCACCTGTGTTCTCCATCACCTGTGTTCTCCATCACCTGTGTTCTCCCTCACATGTGTTCTCCCTCACCTGTGTTCTCCCATCACTGTGTTCTCCCATCACATGTGCTCTCCATCACTGTTGTTCTCCATCACCGGTGTTCTGCATCACTGTGTTCTCCAATCACATGTGGTTCTCCTCACCTGTGCTGTCTCCTCACCTGTGATCTCCATCACACTGTGTTCTCCATCTACCTGTGTTCTCACACTGTGTTTCATCCATGTGTTCTCCATCACCTGTGTTCTCCATCACCTGTGTTCTCCATCACCTGTGTTCTCCATCACCTGTGTTCTCCATCACCTGTGTTCTCCATCACATGTGTTCTACCAATCTCCTGTGTTCTCCATCACCTTGTGTTCTCCATCACCTGGTGTTCTCCATCACTGTGTTCTCCATCACATGTGTTCTTCATCACCTGTGTTCTCCCATCAACCTGTGTTCTCCCATCACCTTGTTCTCCATCACTGTGTTCTCCATTCACCTGTGTTCTCCAATCACCTAGTGTTCTCCTTCACCTGTGTTCTCCATCACCTGTGTTCTCCATCACCTGTGTTCTCCATCACCAATGTTCTCCATCACTTGTGTTCTCCATCACCAATGTTCTCCATCACGTATGTTCTCCATCACCTGTGTTCTGCATCATCTGTGTTCTCCATCACCAGTGTTCTCCACCACCTGTGTTCTCCATCACCAATGTTCTCCATCACCTGTGTTCTCCATCACCTGTGTTCTCCTTCCCTGTGTTCTCGTCCACCCAATGTTCTCCTTCACAATGTTCTCATCGCCTGTGTTCTGCAATCACCTGTGTTCTCCATCACCTAATGTTCTCCATCAAATGTGTTCTCATCACAATGTTTCTCCACCACCTGTGTTCTACATCACCAATGTTCTCCATCACCTGTGTGTCTAATCACCATTGTTCTCCATCACCTGTATTCTCATCACCAGTGTTCTCCACCTCCTGTGTTCTCCATCACCAATGTACTCCATCTCCTGTGGATCTCCATCACCAATGTTCTCCATCCGCCTGTGTTCTCCTCACCAATGTTCTCCATCACCTGTATATCCATCACCATGTGTTTCTCCATTACACCTGTGTTCTGCATCACCTGTGTTCTTTATCAACTGTGTTCTCCATCACCTGTGTTCTCCATCACCAATGTTCTCCACCAATGTTCTCCACCTGTGTTCTGCATCACCTGTGTTCTCCATCACCTGTGTTCTCCATCACCTGTGTTCTCCATCACCAATGTTCTCCATCACGAATGTTCTCCATCACCTGTGTTCTGCATCATCTGTGTTCTCCATCACCAGTGTTCTCCACCACCTGTGTTCTCCATCACCAATGTTCTCCATCACCTGTGTTCTCCATCACCAATGTTCTCCATCGCCTGTGTTCTGCATCACCTGTGTTGTCCATCACTTGTGTTCTCCATCACCTGTGTACTCCATTTTCCAACCCTTTTTTTATTGGTGTTCTCCATCACTGTGTTCACTCCATCATCTGTGTTCTGCATCACCTGTGCTCTGCATCACCTTTGTTCTCCATCACCTCTGTTCTGCATCACTTGTGTTCTCCATCACCTATGTTCTCCATCACCTGTGTTCTGCATCACCTGTGTTCTCCTTCACATGTGTTCTCCCTCACCTGTGTTCTCCAATCTCTCGTGTTCTCCCATCACATGTGCTCTCCATACCTTGTGCTCTCCATCACCTGTGTTCTCAATACCTGTGTTCTGCTTTCACCTGTGTTCTCCATCACATGTGTTCTCCCTCACCTGTGTTCTCCATCACCTGTGTTCTCCATCACCTGTGTTCTCCATCACCTGTGTTCTCCATCACCTATGTTCTCCATCACCTGTGTTCTCCATCACCTGTGTTCTCCATCACCTAGTGTTTTCTCCCCTCTCTGTGTTCTTCCTCACCTGTGTTCTCCATTCACCTCTGTGTTCATCCATCACTGTGTTCTCCTCACCTGTGTTTCCATCACCTGTGTTCTCCATCACCTGTGTTCTCCATCACCTGTGTTCTCCATCACCTGTGTTCTCCATCACCTGTGTTCTCCATCACCTGTGTTCTCCATCACATGTGCTCTCCATCACCTGTGTTCTCCATTACCTGTGTTCTGCATCACCTGTGTTCTCCATCACATGTGTTCTCCCTCACCTGTGTTCTTCATCACCTGTGTTCTCCATCACCTGTGTTCTCCATCACCTGTGTTCTCCATCATAACCCTGTGTTCTCCACACATGTTTCTCATCACCTGTGTTTTCCATCAACATGTGTTCTCCATTAACCTTGTGTTATCCATCACCTGTGTTCTCATCAATGTGTTCTCCATCACCTGTGTTCTCCATCACTGTGTTCTCCATCAACCTGTGGTTTCATCACCTGGTTCTACATCACTGTGTTTTCTCCATCACCGTGTTTTCTCCATCACCTGTGTTCTCCATACCTGTGTTCTCCATCACAATGTGTTTCTCCATCACCTGTGTTCTCATCACATGTGTTCCCTCACATGTGTCTCCATCACCTGTGTTCTCCATCACCTGTGTTCTCCATCAATGTGTTCTCCATCACCTTTGTTCTACTCAACTGTGTTCTCCATCACCTCGTGTTCTTCATCACTGTGTTCTCCATCACCATGTGTTCTCCAGCACCTGTGTTCTCCTTCACCTGTGTTCTCCATCACTGTGTTCTCCATTCACCTGTGTTCTCCATCTCCTCTGGTATCCATCACCTTGTGTTTTCTCCATGACCTTGTGTTCTCCATCACCTGTGTTCTCCATGACCTTTGTTCTCCATCACCTTTGTGTTCTCCATCACCTGTGTTCTCATCACCGGTGTGTTCTCCATCACCTGTGTTTCCATCACCTGTGTTCTCCCATCACCTGTGTTCTCATCACCTAGTGTTCTCCCATTAACTGTGTTCTCATCACTTGTGTTCTCCATCACCTGTGTTCTCCATCACCTGTGTTCTCCATCACCTGTGTTCTCCATCACCTGTGTTCTCCATCACCTGTGTTCTCCATCACCTGTGTTGCTCCTTCACAATGTTCTCCACAATCGCTTCTCACCTGTGTTCTGCTTCACTGTGTTCTCCATCACAATGTTATCCATCACCTGTGTTCTCACACAATGTTCTCCATACGTATGTTCTCATCACCTGTGTTCGCATCATCATGTGTTCTCCATCACCAGTCGTTCTCCACCACCTGTGTTCTCCATCACCATGTTCTCCATCCTGTGTTCTCCATCAACCTGTGTTCTCCATCACCTGCGTTCTCCATCTCAATGTTCTCCAATCACCAATTTCTCATCGCCTGTGTTCTGCATCACCTGTGTACTCCATCACCTGTGTTCTCCATCACCTGTGTTCTCCATCACCTGTGTTCTGCATCACCTGTGTTCTTTATCAACCTGTTTGTTTCTCCATTCACCTGTGTTATACATCACAATGTTCTCCACCAATGTTCTCCACCTGAGTTCTGCATCACCTGTGTTCTCCATCACCTGCTGTTTCTCCATCTCCTGATGTTCTCCATCACCAATGTTCTCCATCACGAATGTTCTCCATCACCTGTGTTCTGCATCATCTGTGTTCTCCATCACCAATGTTCTCCTTCACTGTGTTCTCCATCACCAATGTTCTCCATCGCTTGTTTCTGCATCACCTGTGTTGGTCAGCATCCTGTGTTCTCCATCACCTGTTGTACTCCATCACCTGTGTTCTCTCATCACATGTGTTCGCCATCATCTGTGTCTGTTCACTGTGCTCTGCATCACCTTTGTTCTCCATCACCTCTGTTCTGCATCACTTGTGTTCTCCATCACCTATGTTCTCCATCACCTGTGTTCAGCATCACCTGTGTTCTCCTTCACATTGTGTTCTTCCCTCACAGTGTTCTCCATCACCCTGTGTTCTCATCACATGTGATCTCCATCACCTGTGGCTCTCCATCACCTGTGTTCTCCATCACCTGTGTTTCTGAATCACCTGTGTTCTCCATCAATGTGTTCTCCCTAACCTGTGTTCTCTTCACTGTGTTTCCTTCACCTGTGTTATCCATTCACTGTGTTCTCCATCACCTGTGTTCTCCATCACTGTGTTCCATCACTGTGTTCTCCTTTTTTTTTCACATGTGTTCTCCCTCACCTGTGTTTCCCACACCTGTGTTATTCCGATCACCTGGTGTTCTCCATCACTGTGTTCTCCATCACCTGTGTTCTCCATTACCTGTGTTCTCCATCACCAGTGTTCTCCCTCAACTGTGTTCTCACTCACTGTGTTCTCAATTCACCTGTGTTCTCCAATCACATGTGCTCTCCATCAATGTGTTCTCCATCATACCTGTGTTCTGCATCACCTGGTGGTTCTCCATTCACATGTGTTCCCTCACCTGTTGTTTCTCCCTCACCTGTGTTCTCCATCACCTGTGTTCTCCATCACCTGTGTTCTCCATCACCTGTGTTCTCCATCACATGTGTTCTCCATCACCTGTGTTCTCCATCACATGTGTTCTCCATCACCTGTGTTCTCCATCACTGATGTTCTTCCATCACCTGTGTTCTCCATCAACATGTGATTCTCCATCACCTAGTGTTCTCCATCACCTTTGTTCTCCTCACCTGTGTCTCTCCATCACCTGATGTTCTCCATACCTGTGTTCTCACATCTCCTGTGTTTCTCCATCACCTGTGTTCTCCCTCCCTGTGTCTCCATCACCTGTGTTTTCCATCACCAGTGTTCTCCATCACATCGTGTTATCAATCAACTTGTTCTCCATCACATGTGTTCTCCATCACTGTGTTCTCCATCACTGTTTATCCATCACCGTGTTCCTCCATCCTGTGTTCTCCATCACATGTGTTCCTCATCAACTGTGTTCTCCATCACCTGAGTTCTCCATCACCTGTGTTATCCATCACTGTGTTCTCATCACCTGATGTTCTCCATCTCTGTGTTTCTCCTCAACTTGTGTTCTCCATCACCTGTGTTCTCCATCTCCTGTGTTTCTCCATACTCTGTTTCTCATCACCTGTGTTCTCCATGACCTGTGTTCTCCATCACAGTGTTCTCCATGTCCTTTGTCTCCATCAACCTGTGTTCCCCATCTCTGTGGGTTCTCCATCACCTGTGTTCTCCATACACTGTGTTCTCCATCACCTGTGTTCTCCATCACCTGTGTTCTCCATCACCTGTGTTCTCCATCACCTGTGTTCTCCATCACCTGTGTTCTCCATCACCTGTGTTCTCCATCACTGTGTTCTCATCACTGTGTTCTCCATCACCTGTGTTCTCCATCACCTGTGTTCTCAATCATCTGTGTTTCTCCATACTGTGTTCTCCATCACCTGTGTTCTCCTCACAATGTTCTCACCAATGTTCTCCACTGTGTTCTGCATCACCTGTGTTCTCCATCCACCAATGTTCTCCATTCTACCTGTGTTCTCCACCAATGTTTCTCCATCACGTATTGTTCTCCATCACCTTGTGTTCTGCATCCATTCGGTTGTTTCCATCACCAGTGTCGCCACCACCTGTGTTTCTCTTCACCAATGATCTCCATACTCCTGTGTTCACCATAACCTGTGTTCTCCTTCAACTGGTTCTCCTCACCAATGTTCTCCTCACCAATGTCCCATCGCCTGTGTTCTGCATCACCTGTGACTCCATCACTGTGTTTCTCCATCACCTGTGTTCTCCATCACCTGGTTCTCCATCACTGTGTTACTCCATCACCTAGTGTTTATCCATCACCTGTGTTCTCCATCACCTGTTATACTCCATCACCTGTGTTCTCCATAACCTGTGTTCTCCATCACCCTGTGTTCTAGCATCACCTGGTGTTCTTTATCAACTGTGTTCTCCATCACCTGTGTTCTCCATCACTCATGTTCTCCACAATGTTCTCCACTGTGTTTGCATCACCTGTGTTCTCCATCACCTGTGTTCTCCATCACCTGTGTTCTCCATCACCAATGTTCTCCATCACGAATGTTCTCCATCACCTGTGTTCTGCTTCATCTGTGTTCCTCCATACAATGTTCTCCATCACCTGTGTTTCTCCATCCACCAACTGTTTCCATCGACTGGTGTTCGCATCACCTGTGTTGTCCATCACCTGTGTTCTCCATCACCTGTGTACTCCATCACCTGTGTTCTCCATCACCTGTGTTCTCCATCACCTGTGTACTCCATCACCTGTGTTCTCCATCACCTGTGTTCTCCATCACCTGGTACTCCATCACTGTGTTCTCCAGCACTGTGTTTCCTACCTGTGTACTCCATCACCTGTGCTTCTCCATCACTGTGTTCTCCATCACTGTGTACTCCATCACCGGTGTTCTCAATCACCTGTGTTCTCCATCACATGTGTTCTCCATCACCTGTGTTCTCCATCACCTGTGTTCTCCATCACCTTGTGTTTCCATCACTGTGTTCTCCATCACATGGTTCTCCCTCACCTGTGTTCTCTTCACCTGTGTTCTCCATCACCTGTGTTCTGCATCACCTGTGTTCTCCTTCACATGTGTTCTCCCTCACCTGTGTTCTCCATCACCTGTGTTCTCCATCACATGTGCTCTCCATCACCTGTGCTCTCCATCACCTGTGTTCTCCATCACCTGTGTTCTGCATCACCGGTGTTCTCCATACATGTGTTCTACCTCACTGTGTTCTCCATCACTGTGTTCCCATACCTGTGTCTCCATTCACTGTGTTCTCCATCACCTGTGTTCTCCATCACCTGTGTTCTCCATCACCTGTGTTCTCCATCACATGTGTTCTCCCTCACCTGTGTTCTCCCTCACCTGTGTTCTCCATCACCTGTGTTCTCCATCACATGTGTTCTCCATCACCTGGTGTTCTCCATTCTGTGTTCTCCTTCACTGGTTCTCCTCACCTGTGTTCTCCATCACCTGTTGATTCTCCATCACCTGTGTTATCCTACATGTGCTCTCCATCCCCTGTGTTCTCCATCACTGTGTTCTGCATCTCACCTGTGTTCTCAATCACAGGTGTTCTCCATCACCTGTGTTCCTCCCTCACCTGTGCATTCTCCATCACCTGTGTTCTCCATCACCTGTGTTCTCCATCACCTGTGTTCTCCATCACATGTGTTCTCCATCACCTGTGTTCTCCATCACATGTGTTCTCCATCACCTGTGTTCTCCATCACCTGTGTTTCTCCATAACCTGTGTTATGCTCCCATCACATGTGTTCTCCATCACCTGTGTTCTCCATCACCTGTGTTCTCCATCACCTGTGTTCTCTATCACCTGTGTTCTCCATCACCTGTGTTCTCCATCACCTGTGTTCTCCATCACCTGTGTTCTCCATCACCTGTGTTCTCCATCACCTGTGTTCTCCATCACCTGTGTTCTCCATCACTTGTGTTCTCCATCTCATGTGTCTACATCACCTGTTGGTTCTCCATCACATGTGTTCATCCATCACCTGTGTTCTCCATCACTGTGTCTCCATACCTGTGTTCTCATACCTGTGTTCTCAATCACATGTGTTTCCTCAATCACCTGTGTGTATCCATCACCTGTGTTCTCCCATCACCTGTGTTCTCCATCAACTGTGTTCTCCATCACCTGTTGTTTCCATTACTGTGTTCTCCATCACCTGTGTTCTCCTTCAATCCTGTGTTCTCTATCAATCTGTGTTCTCCATTTCACCGTGTTCTCCTCACCGTGTTTCTCATCCACCTGTTGTTCTCCAACACCTGTGTTCTCCCTCACCTGAGTTCTCCATCCACCTGTGTTCTCCATCACTGTGTACTCATCACCCGTTGTTCTCCTTCACCTCGTGTTTCTCCAACACCTGTGTTCTCCATCACCTGTGTTCTCCATCACCTGTGTTCTCCATCACCTGTGTTCTCCATCACCTGTGTTCTCCATCACCTGTGTTCTCCATCACCTGTGTTCTCCATCACCCGTGTTCTCCATCACCTGTTTCTCCATCACCTGTGTTTTCTCCATCACCTCGTGTTCTCCATCACCTGTGTTCTCATCACCTGTGTTTCTCCATACACCTGTGTTCTCCATCACTGTGTTCTCCAACACATGTGTTCTCCCTCACCTGTGTTCTTCATCACCTGTGTTCTCCATCACCTGTGTTCTCCATCACCTGTGTTCTCCATCACCTGTGTTCTCCATCACCTGTGTTCTCCATCACCTGTGTTCTCCATCACATGTGTTCTCCCTCACCGGTGTTCCGTCATAACCTGTGTTATCCCATCACTGTGTTCTCCATCACCCGTGTTCTCCATCACCGTGTTCTCCACACCTGTGTTATCCATCATGTGTTCTCCATCAACCTGTGTTCTCCATCACCTGTGTTCTCCATCACCCGTGTTCTCCATCACCCGTGTTCTCCATCACCCCGTGTCTCCAATCACATGTTTTTCCAATCTCTGGTGATTCTCATACCTAGTGTTCTCCATCACCTGGTTCTCTTCACCTGTGTTCTCCATCACCTGTGTTTCCATCACTGTGTTCTCCCTCCACCTGTGTTTCTTCATCACACTGTGTTATCCATCACTTTAGTGGTTCTCCATCACTGTGTTCTCCATATCCTGTGTTCTCCATCCCTGTGTCTCAATCACCTGTGTTCTCCATCACCTCGTGTTTGACATACTCTTAAATGGAGAGCACCATAAAAATTTGAAGAGTTCACGATGAAGAAACTTTTTGTTTGTGGCCCATTTGTTTTTTTGGGGTTATTGGTGCCATGTTTAGTGTGTGCCATGTTTGTTGCCATTGTTTGTGCCATGTTTGTGCACATGTTTGTGCATGTTTGTTGCCTGTTTGTTTGCCATGTTTGTGCCAGTTTGTTGCCATGTGTTTTGTGCCATGTTTTTGTTGCCATGTTTTGGCCATGTTAGTGCCATGTTTGTGCCATGTTTCGTGCATGTTTGTGCATGTTTTGCCATGTTTGTTGCCATGTTTGTTGCCATGTTTTGCCATGTTTGTGCCATGTTTATATGAACATGTTTGTGCCTTGTTTGTGCCAAGTTTGTGCTGTTTGGACATGTTTGTGACATGTTCGTGCCATGTTTGTGCCATGTTTGTTGCTCATGTTTGATGACATGTTGTGACTGTTTGTTAATGTTTGTTGTGCATGTTTGTGCCATGTTTGTGCAATGTTTGTGCCATGTTTTGCCATGTTTGTGCCATGTTTTGTTGCATGTTTGTGCCATGTTTTGCAATGTGTTTGTGCCATGTTTGTGCCATGTTTTTGCATGTTTGTGCCATGTTTATGAAATGGTTTGTTGCAATGTTTGTGCTGTTGTGCCATGTGTGTGACATGTTTGTGACATGTTTGTGCCATGTTTTGTGACATGTTCTTGTGACCTGTTTTGTCCAAGTTTTTGCACATGTTTGGGACAATGTTTGTGACATGTTTGTGCCATGTTTGGTTCCATTGTTTGTGACATGTATGGTGAATGTTTTGTTGCCATGTTTGTGACATGTTGTGGGGACATGTTTTGTGTTATGTTTGTTGTGCCATGTTTGTAACTTGTTTAGGTGACATGGGGGTTATTTTTTTGTGCCTTGCATTGTGCCATGTTTTGTACATGTTTGTGACATGTTTGTGCCAGGTTTCTGCATTTTTGTCCCATGTTTGTTCCTTTTTGTGCCATGTTTGGCCTTTTGTGCCTGTTTTGCCATGTTTGTGTTTGTTTGTGACATTTTTGGGGGAATGTTTGTGCCATGTTTGTGACATTTTGTCCATGTTTTTTGTGACATGTTTGTGCATGTTTGTGCCATTTTTGTCCATTTTTTTGTGCCTGTTTGTGCCTTTTGTGCTGTTTTTTCCCCATGTTGTGCCATGTTTTGCCATTTTGTGCCAGTTCCATTTTTTGTGGCATGTTTGTGCATGTTTTCCCCTGTTTGGGGATGTTTGTCCTGTTTGTGCCATGTTTGTCCCTGTTTGTGCCATTTTGTGACTGTTTGTGCCATTTTTGACTTGTTTGTGCCATTTTGTGCCTGTTTGTGCCATGTTTGTGACATGTTTGTGCCTGTTTGTGCCATGTTTTTGCCATGTTTGTGATGTTTGTGCTGTTTGGACATGTTTGTGCCATTTTTTTTGTGCCATGTTTGTGCCAGTTTTAAATGTTTGTGCCAGTTTGTCCCAGTTTGTGCCATGTTTGTGACATTTTGTGCCAGTTTGCCGGTGGAAATAGACAGTAATAAAATCGCCTCCCTTTCCCTCAACTTTTTTAAACAAAGAAAACAATTTTGAAGAACCCGGTATTGTTCGTGTGTGACCAGTGGGCCCAACTGTGACGCTGGGGCCAACTGTGCCCCACTGGGGCCCAACTATGACCAGCGTGACCCAGCTGTGGCAAATCTTTAACATTTGCCTCCGATCTACCAGTCGATGGGGGGGCATCTTACAGTGTTTTGCTTAATAATACATTATTTTCACAAATACGTGCAAAAGTAACCCCCCCTACACTAAATATTCTATATACAAGCCTCTGGTTTTGCGCAACATTTCGGGGGAATTAGGTCAGTTTTTTTCCCCCGGTGCTACCCACCCAGTCGACTTATACCCACGTATGTCTATACTAGGTGAACAGGGAAAAGCAGTGTCTTATAGTAACCCTGCCTTAAAGTTTCCCCCGTACGGGGATCAAACCCCCCCACTCAGAGTGGACTGAGTGCGCTAGCAACAGAGTGTGGGACACCTTTTAGCCAGGGTCCATTTTCTCGGGTTTTTGGCGTAAATTGTGAGGGCATTTTTTCCCTTTTCCCAAAATTTGCATTTGCCTATAACTTTCTAAAAATTAAAAATTTTCTTTTATTTTAGCCTAAAAAAGCCCCCAAAATTTTACTGTGGACTGGAATTTAAAAATTTTTTTTATTGTTCTTGATGACATACTTTTATGTAATGTTGGAGGAAAACATCAAATTGTATTTAAATATTTCCATGTTTTAAGATAATGAAAATAGATAAGTGTAATTTTCTTTTTTTAAAGAATTAACAATGCTGAAACAAACTTAAAAAACGCAGCCCTTTTTAGTTTGGTAAATTATGAAAATTTACTCGTTTTGGGGGCGACTGGAACTTAACGTCAAGGGGGTAAGACTTTTGGGATGTCTTTTTACAGTTTTCAAAATGAGAAAACACTGAGGGAACTTGTCATCCCCCAGTGTTTTTTATAAATCTTGTTAACATGAGGGGAATTGCAGTCCTCCGTGTTTTTTTTTACCTTTTTAACACTGGGGGGAACTTGTCATCCCAGTGTTTTTTATCCTTGTTAACCCGAGGGGGAAATTGTCAGTCCCCCCAGTGTTTGTTATACCCTTTTTTAACATGGGGGGAACTTTCGTCCCTCATGTTTGTTAGTTAAATTTTTAACCTAGGGGGAAATTGTATCCCCCAGTTTTTTGGGTTTAAGTTAAATGA
>NC_069452.1:37540664-37601201 GCF_026875155.1 Cherax quadricarinatus | reverse complement strand
TTACTATGTATTTATAGATTATTGAGTACTCTGTTCACAGAACATTGTATAAGACTTAGAGGATTTTCGACGTTGTACTTGAGGTTGGTGTCTCAAAGACACTCTGAGCAACTCAGGTCCTGATCGGGATAGCTTCTGAACCTAACTTGTACTGTATCTGTGTATCATCACAGACCGGGACTTTCTTGATGCTGAACTAGATTCATAAGTATGGGATTTTTGTGACTTTTGTGGAGAGCTGCTGATGGTCCCGACTTAGTGTGGTTATATTATCTCCTTGTTCCTGATTCTGTGACGTAGTTGCTTCTAATGCTATTGGGGCTTAGCATTTCTTTTTATTGTTCAAGCAGACTGTTCTGATTGCCGCGTCGGTCAAGAAATTAGTTTATGAGAGGACTTTTGCCAGTCACTTTTTTAAGTCTAGTCGAAGTCTGAGACATATCGAACTACTTAGAGCACTTACTACACATAAACAGCATACTTACTTGCATAATGTATTATTAATTATTTTAGATGTACCATACGGAAAACTTAAGACTGTATAAATGTGATATAGCCCCCTTTATCCGCACAATAAGACTGTATGAAGATTGAGACACTTAGCAGCATATGGGAATCTTATTCAGGAAACGTTTCGCACACAGTGGCTTCATCAGTCCAATACAAAGAGTGAAGGTGTAAGGAGAGGAGGATAATAGGAAACCATTCCCTCACCTGGAGTCGGGATGTGTTCAGTTACCATCAGTCTTAGTAGAATAATACTGAACACGAGAGAAGTGATTTTCTCATATTTGTTGATATTAATTTATTTTAATTATTATACGTGCCTAACAACATTAATTATAATCACTTTATTAAATTTTTAATTTCTTCTAAGTTAGTAGCTGACCAGTTTTAATAATGAAACACATTAATTCTTATTAAATTCTAATTGATACGTCTTGACAAGATACTGACTATTTGTAACGAAAACCCATAAGCATCTGGATGCTAGAAGGCAGTTCTTTCTAGTATTCACTAGAGATCTCTAAGCTTTTTGAATCGCGTTTTTTGTAACACATAGTTACCCAGGTGTACAACACATCACAACACATGTACCATGTGGTACAGACACATCACCACCCAAGGTACCATGTGTGACAACACATCACACAAGTACCAGGTGTACAAACATCGCACAATGTACGAGTGTGGAGAACACTTCACACAAGGTAAAACAAAACCAGGTTTACAACACAGTCACACAAGGGTACCAGGTGTACAACGACATCACACAAGGTACCAGGTTACAAACCCAACGCGACAAGGTAACATGTTACAACACATCACACAAGTGTACCAGGAGTACAAACACAGTCAAGAAAGGTACAAGTGAAGAACATATCGCACAAGGTACCATGTGTACACACATCACACAAGGTACATGGTGTACAACACATCACACAATGTTACAAGATGAAACAACACATCATCACAAGGTAACTAGGTGTACAACACATCACACAAGGTACCAGGTGTACAACACATCACACAAGGTACCAGGTGTACAACACATCACACAAGGTACCAGGTGTAACAACACTAAACAACAAGGTACCAGAAGTACCATGCCCATCACACAAATGTAGCAAGGTGTAAGAACACATCACACAGGTACCAGGTGTACAACACATCAAACAAGGTACCAGTTGTAACAACACATCACACAGAGGTACCTTCAAGGTGAACAATATCACACACACAGGTTACCAGATGAGTGCAACACCTCCACACAAGTAATAACAAGTGAAGAACACGATCACACAAGTACCAGGTGTACAACGACTCAACACGGTTACAAGGCGAAGTAACACATCACACAAGGTACCGGAGTTGTACAACAACATCGCATCAAGGTACCAAGTGAAGACAACACATCCACATCACAAGTACCAGGTGAACAACATGAATAAAAAATCCCACAAAAGTGACCTAGTGTACAACCATCATCACATGGATGTACAACTGTGACGGAACACATCAACAAAAAGTACAATGTGAAGAACACATCCACTCAAGGTATCCCAGGTGTTACAACACATCACACAAGGTACAAATGTGTAGAACACATCACACAAGGTAAAAGATAAGAAATCACATCACACAAGGTACCGAGGTGTACAACACATCACACAAGTTACCTAGTTGTACAACACATCACAAAAGGATCAGTTTACAACACATCACACAAGGTACCATAGGTACAACAAATCAACACAAGGCACCAGGTTAAAATACATCACATAAGGTACAAGGTGTACAACACATCACACGAGGTACCAGGTTTACAACACATCCACAAAGTTACCATGCAAACAACACTTTCCCACAAGGTAACAGGTGTACAACACATCCCACATCAACACAACAATTTACTAGGTGTTACAAAACCATCACACAAGGTACCAGGTATAACAACACGTCAAACAAAGGTACAAGGTGAGAACACATCACACAAGGTGAAGGTGAGAACACATCACACAAGGTACAAGGTGAGAACACATCACACAATGTACCATGTGGTTACAATACATCACACAAGGTACAAGGAGAAGAAACACATCATCACAATATACCTGGTTTACAACACATCACGACAATGTGACCGGTGTAAAACACATCACACAAAGTACCAGGTGTACAACACATCACACAACGTCCCAGGTGGATAAACAAACATCAAACAAGGTAGAAGAGAAGAACACATCACACAAGGTTCGAGACGAGAGCACATCACACAAGGTAACAGTGGCAACACATCACACCAAGGTACAATTTGAATGAACATAAACACATAAGGTACCAGGTTTACAACTCATCACGCAAGGTATCAGGTGTACAACACATCACACACGGTACAAGGTGAAAAACACATCACACAAGGTACCAGGTGTACAACACATCACGCATGGTAAAAGGCGAAGAACACATCACACAAAGTTACAAGGTTAAGAACACATCACACAGGTACCAGGTGTACAAACATCACACAAGTGCATAGGGTGAAGAACACATCACACAAGGTACAGTTTTGCACACATCACACAAGGTGCAAGAAAGAACAATATCGCGCAAGGTTACCAGGTGTTACACACAACACACAAGGTACCAGGTGACAACACATCACACATAGGTACTAGGTGTACAACCCATCATCACAATATACCAGGTGTACAACACACACACAAGTACCAGGGTACAACACATCACACAAGGTAACTAGTTCATCAACACATCACAACACAAGGTATCAGTTACAACACATCACACACGGGAACCAGGTGTACAACAACATCACACAAGGTACCTAAACCAGTACAACACATAACCCAAGGTAGCAGGTTACAACACATCACACAGGTACTCAGGAGTACAACACATCACAACAAGGTACCAGGTGTAACAACTCATCACACACAGGTGAACCACGTGTACAACACAAAAAAAGGTAGAAGCGAAGAAGGCACATTCACACAAGGTTACAAGGTGAAGATCACCCATCACACAAGGTACCCCAGTGTACAACGTCCAGTTACACAAGATACGCAGGTGTACAACACATCACACAAGGTACAAGATTAAGAACACGTCACACAAGGTACCTAGGTTTACAACACATCACACAAGGTACAAGGCGAAAAAACCATCTTAGACAAAATACAAGATGAGGAACACATCAACACAAGGTACCGTCGAGATGTCCTGCTAACGTCACCTCGAGAAGTCTGCTGACGTCACCTCTAGATGTCTGCTGACGTCACAGTGCGGCTGACGGTCACCTCCGACATCACGGCCTGACATCACATGATGTCACCAGGATCGAGTGTTCAGTAATTTTTAATAATTGCCGAGAAGATGAGAGAAAATATATGTCAGTTAATTAATACCTCACAGTCTTGTTCTCACATTTTCTATATGTCTTAGTGTCATTGGTGCACAGAAAGAGCATCATTTGCTAGTTTAAGCCATGTTGTATACCGCATGGTGGTGTTAAAGTTTTCCGTGAGGTCCAGTGAGGTCCTGAGCCAGACCTGAGTAGCACCAGTCTGGTGTTAAGTCACCCGTGTGACCAGTGTGTTTTGACAGCTTGATAACTCAGCCCCTGAGCGTACGAGCCCTCTTGTACGAAAAGCTTTTATGCTCGTCGCTCGTGATGTTCTGCAGAATCGTACCTGCTACGATTCCCATCGGATTCGTTTCACTTCACCTCCAGACCGTCAGAGTGCAGTTGATATGTAGAGAACAAGTCTGGGACGCTTTAGACTAACATCTGCTATAAACTCCACCTGTCGAGAGATGATACTTTCAAGCCGCAGCCAGCCCTGTCGTGCAGGCCTGTGTCAGCCTCGGTCACAAGCACATTGAGCAGCCAGCACAAAGATGATTGTCACTTTGACTGCTAGCTCTCTCACTGCATTCTGGTGTATGATGTTTACACCCCAGATGTTTCGCCCAGTCGTCTCTGCCACGACTCGCTCCACAACTCGCTCCACGCTCGCCGGCAGTGACATCTCCAGCTGACTGTACAAAGTCCGAAAAGTGTCCCCTCTCCTGAGTCGCTTGCCAGAAGTCCTTCCCAGATGCCGGATTTTGGCCGACGCCTCGACTCGAGGGCACCACATGTCGTGCCCTAGTTTAGTGAAAACCTGCAGCGACTCCTACGATGACTGCTTCACCAGAGGAGACCTTACCCTGCTACGTCCACAGCTCACCGCAGTGATGTCCTCCCGGTTGCAGTACCAGTCCAGACGCAGGAAAGGTGTGCAGTGATGCCCTTGAACGCTCATTGCCTTTGTACCACCATGTTTAGCACACCCCATGATTTTTCATCTCCTCCCTGTAGGAAGTTTTATTTTTCCATGTCCATAAGTATATATATGTTTTTATTTTGCGTTCTGTGCCCCTTTCCCTGACGAGAGAAGGAACGAGTTTCGTTTAACCACCAGTATTGAGCGCTTTGGGACGACGCGCGGTAGGTGGCCGATCATATGTATACTGCCTGTACTGTCGCACATCAGCCCAGCAGTCTCCAGCTTAGGTTCATATTTTCTGTGCCACTCAGGGTTGCCTGCTCTCTGTAGCAGGCCTCTAGGTAGGCACGCCAGCCTGCCGGCCCATGCCTCCCCTCACACACACAGGCGCCTATCAGAAGACACCAGGCCGTCCCACTCTCTCTCGTGGCATGGCCCTCCCGGGCCATGGGCACCACACACAAGCCCGTGTACCCACAACGACTTAGAAAAATCAACAAAGAAGGCCTCCGAAGACTAATATCATTAACCACCCCGCTACCAAATACCAAACAAGCCCGTTATACGTACACAAGGTACAAGGTGAAGAACCTCACATAAGGTAACCAGTTGAAACAACACATCACACATGGTACCAGGTGTAGGACACATCACATAATACCAGTGTACTACACATTCACACAAAGTACAACGTGCAGGAACACATCTCCCAAGGTACCATGGTACAACACATCAAACGAGGTACTAAGGTGAAAAAAAAATCACAACAGGTAACTAGGTGTACAACAAATCACGCAAGGTACAAGTGATAACACAGCACACAAGGTACAAAGTGTACAATACAACACTCAAGGTACAAGAGAAGAACACATCCACATCAAGGTAGCAGGCTAACAACACATCACCCAATGAACCAGTGTGTACAACACATCACACCAAGGAACAATTTGAATAACACATCACTCAAGGTACCAGGTGTACAAATTAATTCAGCACAAGTACAATGTGAAAAACGCAGCACGTACCAATAAACTAGTAGTACAACACATCACACAAGGTACAAGTTGAAGAAACACATCACACAAGTACCGTTGTACAACGCATCACACAAGGTACAAGATGAAGAGACACATTCACTCAGTTACCAGGTGAATCAAGCGCATCAAACAAGGTAAAGTTAAGAACACATCACACAAGGTACCAGGTGTATCAACACATCACACAAGTAACAGTGTATAACACCTCACACAAGGTAACCAGTATACAACAACATCACCTATGGTAAAGCAAGGGTGAAGAACACATCCACAAGTAACCGAGTGAATAACACATCACAACACAAGTACGCAGGTGTACAACACATCACCAAGGTACAAATGTACAAAACAACACACAATGCTACCAGGTGTACAACACATCAACAAGGACCAGTTCCAAAACACATCACATAAGGTACCAGGTGTACAACACATCACACAAGGTACCATGTGTACAACACATCACAACAAGGTACCCAGGTGAACAACCCAACACACAAGGTACCAGGTGTGCAACAAAATCACAAAAGTTACTCAGGTGTACAACACATCACACAAGGACAAGGTGAAGAAACACATCACAAAAGGTACAAGTTGAGAGAACACATCCACTCAAGGTTACGCAGTGTAGCAACACAACACACAAGGTACAAAAGGTGTAGAACACATCACACAAGGTACAAGGTGAAGAACACATCACACAAGGTAACCAGGTGTAACAAAACACATCACACAAGGACCAGGTTGTACAACACATCCACAAAATGTACCAGGGTGTACAACACATCACACTAGGTACCATGGTGTACAAAACACATCACACAAGGTCACCATGTGTAAAATCACATCACTAAGGTAAACAAGGTGTACAACCACATAATGCAGCACAGGCAAGCACCAGGTGTACAACACATGCACCAAGGTACCAGGAGTACAACACATCCACAAGGTAACAGTGTTGTGCAACACATCACATACAATTTACTAGGTGTACAACACGATCACACAAGGTACCAGGATATACAACAACTCAAACAAGTACAAGGTGAAGAACACATCAACACAAGGTAGAAGTTGATTAACACCCATCACGACAATGAACAATGTGAATAATACATCAACACAAGGTACCAGGTGAACAATACATCACACAAGGTACAAGGTGAAGAACACCCACGCAAGTATACCTGGTGTACAACACATCACACGACGGTAACCAGGTGTACTACACACCACACACGAACTAGGTGCACAACACATCACGACAAGGTACAGGTGTACAACACTCACACATGTACCAGGAGTACAACACATATCCCTAAGGTAGCAGGTGTACAACACATACACACAAGGTACCATGATTACAACACAACCAACAAGGTTATCCAGGAGTACAACACAATCAAACAAGGTACCACGTGTAACAACACATAAAAAAAAGGTAAAGCGAGAACCACATCACACAAGGTACGAAATTGAAGAGCACATCACACAAGGTACCAGGTGTACAACTCATTACACAAGATACCAGGTGTACAACACATCACACACACAAGGTACAAGATGAAGAACACGTCCACACAAGAGGCAACAGGTGTATACAACATATGCACACAAGGTACAAGATTAAGACTGACCTCACACAAGGCATCAGGTGTACAACACATCACACAAGGTACAAGATGAATACACATCACCAAGGAACCTCAGATTTCCTGCTAACGTCACCTCGATATTTCTTCTTACTTCACCCCATCGAGATGTCTGCTGACGTCACCTCGAGATGTCTGCTGACGTCACAGTGCTACTGACGTCACCTGTCGGCGACATCACGCCTGACAACACATGAATGTCACCCATCGATTGTTCAGTATTAATTCTTTCATATTACCGAGAAGATTGAGAGAAAATATATGTCGTGGTTAATAATTCCTCTCAGTCAGTGTTCACACATTTTTAGGTATATTCCTTATGTCAGTTTTGTGCACAGAAAGCAATCATTTGCTATTTTAAGCCAAGTTGTACCGCGGATGTGTGGTGTAAAGTTTCCGTGTTTCCAGTTAGGTCTGAGCCAGACATGAGTAGCATCACCACTGTGTTAAGTCACCCCCGTTTGACGCAAGTGTGTTTGGACAGCTGAATTACTCAGCCCTGAGCTACGAGCCCTCTTGTACAGAAAGCTTTTATGCTCGTCGCTCGTGATGTTCTGGCAGAATCGTACCTGCTACGATTCCCACCGAGATTTGTTTCTCATTCACTTCAGACCGTCAAGTGCAGTTATATGTAAGAAACAAGTACTGGGGACGCTTAGGCTAACCTCTGCTATAACTCCAGCAGTCGAGAGATGATACTCTTAATCCGCACCAGCCCTTCGGCAGGCGCTTGGTGTCAGCCTCGTGTCACAGCCTTCAGTGAGCATCCACACACAGATTATGTCAATTTTGACTGGCTAGCTCTGTCAACTGCATTCTGTTGTATTATGTTACGACTTCCCATATTTTTTCCTCCAGTCGTCTCTGCCACGACTCGCTCCAACAAACTCCGCTCCACGCTCGCCGTTCAGTTAACAGCCCAGCGACTAGTACCATGAAGAACCAGACATTATGAAGTCGCTAAAAAAGTTTCCATCTGAGTCGCTTGCGCAGAAGTCTTCCCAGTTACCGAGTTTTGTCAGACTCCTCACTCGAGGCACCAGCATTTCCGTTCCCTTAGTTTGAGTGAAAACCTGCAGCGACTCCTACGATGACTGTTCACCAAGATTGAGATCCTTACCCGATACGTCACAGCACACTATCCGCAGCGATGTCTCCCGTGTTGCAGTACCTGTCCAGACGCAGGAAGTGTGCATTATGCCCATCGACGCTCATTTTTGCCCTTTGAACCTCACGATGTTTTAGCACACCCCATGTTCTTTCTTCCCCCCAGTAGGAAAGTTTATTTTTTCCATGTCCATATGTAGATAAATGTTTTTATTTTGTTTCTGTGCCCCGTTTACCTACGAGAGATAGACCGATTATCTTTTACTAACAAGTAATGTCGCGTCGGGTACTACGCGCGGTAGGTGTGCCGAGCATATGTAGACAGCCTGTACTGTCTGCAACAGACAGCGCCATGCAGTCCCTGCCAGCTTAGTTCATATGTTTCTTGCCCACACAGGAGCTGCCCACTGTACCAGGCCTCTAGTTAGTCACGCCACACCTGCCGGCCCATGCCCTCCCTTCACTGACCACAAGGCGGCCTACAGGAAGACACAAGGCCTCCCAGCTCTCTCTCGTGGGCAAGGCCCTCCCCGGCCATGTCACAACACACATGAGGCCTGTGGAACCCACAAAACGACTTTAACAATAACAAAGAATCCTTCCGAAGACGTATACATTTAACCACCCCGCTACCAGAATAATACCAAACAATACCCGTATACATCACCCAAGTACAATGTTGAGTGAAACGCATAACATAAGGTTCCAGGTGAACAAACACATGCACATCACACAAGTTACATCTGAAGAACACATCAAAAGGTACCAGGTGTAAACACATCAAGGATGTACAAGGTGAAGAAACACATCACACAAAGGTACCTGCTGCACAACACAGTCACAGAGGGGTACCAGTTGTAAGCAACACATCACACAGATGTACCAGTTACAAACACATCACGCAAGGTACCAGGTGTAAACAAACACATCACAACAAGGTACCAGTGTGTGCAAACACATCACAAAAGGTAGTCAGTATACAATACAACACACAAGGTACCAGGTGAAGAGCACATCACTTCATTGCACCAGGTGTAAAACGCATCACACAAGGTACAAAGTGTACAACACATCCACGAGCAATTTGCTAGGATACACTTGGTACCTTTGTGTGATGCGTTTTACACCGTGGTGCACTGAGTGGATTGCTTCTCACCTGTACCTTGTTTGTTGTATTGTATACCTTCTACCTTTTGTATGTGTTGCACACCGGTACCATGTTAGTGATGTTGTTTTACACCAGTACCTTGCGTGGATGTTTGTACTCCAGGTACCTTTGTGTGATGTGTTGTTGTACACCTGGGTCCCCCTCTGTATGTGTTGTACAGCCAGGTACCTTGTGTGATGTGTTCTTCAACCTTGGACCTCCTTGATGTGTTGTACACCTGGTACCTTGGTGATGTGTTTCTTCATCTAGTACCTTGTGGGTGATGTGTTTTTCACCTGGTTACCTTATTTGTGATTTGCTTCTTCACCTTGTACCTTGTGTGTGTATAACGGGCTTGTTGTATCTGGTAGCGGGTGTTAAATGATATACTTCTTCGTAGGCTGTCTTTGTTTATCTTTAATCGTTGTGGGGTTACACAGGCTTGTGTGTTGTTGCCCGATGTCCTCGGGAGGGCCTTGCCCACTAGAGAGATGCGGGAGGCCTTGTGTCTTCCTGCTAGGCCCGCTGTGTCAGTGAGGGAGGAGGCATGGGCCGGCAGGGCTGGTCGTGCCTACCTATAGGCCTGGCTACAGAGGGCAGCACCTGTGTGGCACTAAATATGAACGAAGCTGGCAGACATCATGGGTCTGTCTGTGCAGACATAACAGCAGTCTACATATGCTCGTGCCACCTACCGCGCGTCGTCCGACGCGACAATACTTGTAGTAAAAGAAACTTCGGTCTCACTCCTCGTGAGGAACGGGGCATCATGAACACAAAATACAAACATATATCTACATATGGACATTGAAAAAAACAAGCTTCCTGACTGCGGGAGGGAAGAAAAAACATGGGGTGTGCTAAACATCGTGTCCAAAGCAATGAGCGTCCGATTGGCATCACTGCTCACCTTCCTGCGTCTGGACAGGTACTGCAACACGGGAGACAATCGCTGCGGCGAGCTGTGAACGTAACAGGGTAAGGACTCTCTGGTGAAGCAGTCAACGAGGAGTCGCTGCAGGTCTTCAACTCAACCAAGGCACGACATGCCTGGTGGCCCTCGAGTGAGCTTCGACAAAACTCGGTAACTTGGGCATGACTTCTGGCAAGCGAACTCAACAGGACACTTTCGACTGGTACTGGTCCGCTGGGCTGTCACTGCCGGCGAGCGTGGAGCGAGTTTGTGGAGCGAGTCGTGGCAGAGACGACTGGGCAAACATCTGGGAGTCGTAACATCATACACCAGACTGCAGTGAGAGAGCTAGCATTCAAATTGACATCATCTATGTGCTGGCTGCTCACTGAAGCTTGTGACACGAGGCTGACACAGCGCCTGCCGACAGGCTGGCTGCGGCTTGACGATATCATCTCTCGACAGCTGGAGTTATAGAAGAGGTATCCTTAATCGGTCCCCAAGACTTGTTTCTCTACATATAACCGCACTCTGACGTCTGAAAGGTGGAAGAAACAAATCTCGATGGAATCGTAGCAGGTACGATTCTTGCATAACATCACGAGCCGACGAGCCTAAAATCTTTCTGTACAAGAGGCTCGTACGCTCAGGGAGATAATCAGCTGTCAAACCGACTGGTCAAACGGGTGACTTAACACAGTGTTAGCTATCAGGTTCTGGCTCATACCTCCTGGACAAGGGGGGGGGGAAAAGAAAGGGGGGGGGGGGGGGGAGGGGGGTGGGGGGGGGGGGGGGGGGGGGGGGGGGGGGGGGGGGGAAAACTTTACACACACACCTCCGGCGGAACAACATGGGCTTATACTGCAAAATGATGCTTATTTACTGTGCACCAAAACTGGACACTAAGACATATCCTAAAATGTGCAACACTGACTGAGAGGAATTAATTGACACGACATATATTTTCTCTCAATCTTCTCGAAAAATTGGCTGAGGGATAATATTAGGGGCTTGATCTCTGGTCGACGCTAGAGATTGTCCGTCATGTGATGTCAGGCGTGAAGTCGCGAAGGTGACTTCAGTAGCACGGGTGACGTCATCAGACATCTCGAGGTTGAACGTCAGGCAGACATCTCGAGGTGACGTCAGCAGACATCTCGAGGTGACGTTTTAGCAGACATCTCGAGTACCTTGGTGATTTGTTCTTCATCTTGTACCTTGTGTGATGTGGTACACCTGATGCCTTGTTGTGATGTGGTCATCAAGACTTGTACCTGATGTGATTAGTTGTCCCTCTATGCCTTGTGTTGACGTGTTCTTCATCTTGTACCTTGTGTGATGTGTTATACACCTGGTATCTTGTGTAATGAGTTGTACACCTGGTACCTTGTGTGATGTGCTCTTCATTTTGTACCTTGTGTGATGTGTTCTTCGCCTTCTACCTTTTTGTATGTGTTGTACATGGTACCTTGTTTGATGTTGTTGTACACCTGGTAACCTTGTGTGGATGTGTTGGTACTCCTGTACCTGTTTATGTGTTTGTACACCTGCTACCTTGGGTTATGTGTTGTCACCTGGTACCTTGGTGTGTTGTGTGTAACCTGGTACCTTGTGTGATGTGTTGTGCACCTATGTACCTTGTGTGGTGTGTAGTACACCTGTTACCGTGTGTGATTGTTGTACATCCAGAACTTGCGTTATGGTGTTCTTCACCTGTACCTTGTTGATGTATTGTACACCTGGTACCTTGTGTATGTAGTACTTCAACCTTTACTTGTGTATTGTTCCATCACCTTCCTACTTGTTTGATGTGTTCTTCACGCATGTACCTTGTTTGACGTGTTGATACCTGGTACCTTGTTGTGTGTGGTACACCTAGTAAATTGTGGTGATTGTTGCACACCTGTTACCTTGTGTGATGTGTTGTACTCCTGGTACCTGTGTGATGTGTTGTACACCTGTGCCTTTGTGTGAAGTGTAGTACACCTTGTATCCTTATGTGATGTGTTTTACACCGTGGCCTTGTGTGATGTTTGTACACATGTACCTTTGTGTGGATGTGTTGTACACCTGGTACATTTTGTGATGTGTTGTACACCTGGTACCTTGTGTGATTGTTGTACACCTGGTACCTTTGTGATGTGTTTTCTCACCTTGTACCTTGTGTATGTGTTCTACCCCTTGTACCTTGTGTGATGTGTTTGTACACCTGTAACCATGAGTGATTTTTTCTTCCACCTTGTACCATTGTGATGATTTCCATCACCTTGTACCATAGTGGATGTGTTGTACACATGTACCTTTTGTGATATTTTGTACACCTGGAAACCTTTGTTGATTGTGTTGTTCACCTGGTACCTTGTGTGATGTGTTGTACACCTGGAACCTTGTGTGATGTGTTGTACACCTGTTACCGTTATGTTGATTTGAGTTACACCTGGTACTCTTGAGTGATGTGTTGTACACCTGGAATCATTGTGTGTTGTTTTGGTACAACTTGAACCTGTGTGATGTGTTGTACACCTGGTACCTTGTGTGATGGTGTATTCACTTGTACCTGTGTGATGTGTCTTGCACCTGTGTACCTTGTGTGATGTGTTGTACTCCATTGGTACCTTGTGTGATGTGTTATACACCTGTTACCTTGTGTGATGTGTTTGTACACCTGTACCTTGTGTGATGTTTCTTCAACTTGTACGTGTGTGAGCGTTGTACACCGGGTACCTTTGATGATGTGTTCTCAACTTGTACCTTGTGTGAAGCGTTGTACACCTGGCTCCTTTTGTGATGTGTTCTTCAACTTGTACCCTTGTGTGATGTGTTGTACCGCTAGTATATTGGTTTGATGCGTTTTTCACAATTGTACCTTGTGTTGATGTATTGTACACTGAACCTTGAGTTGATTGTACTTCAACTCGTTCCTTGTGTGATGTGTTGTACACCAGGTTCTTGGGTGTATGTTTGTACACCTGCTACCTGTGTGATGTGTTCTTCACCTGTACCTTGAGTGATGTATTGTACACTTTGTACCTTGTGTGGAATGTGTTCTTCACGTTGTACCTTGCGTGATGTGTTGTACACCTAGTACCTTTTTGTGATTTATTTTCACCTTGTACACTCGTTTGATGTGTTGTACACTATGGTAGCCTGTGAGCGAGATGTGTCCTGCACGTTGTACTTTGTGTGGATGTGTCGTACACCTGGTACCATTTATTGAGTGTCCTACACCCTGGTTCCTTTGTGTGATGTGTTGTTCACCTGGTACTTATGTGATGCGTTCCTTCCCCCCACCTTGTACCTTTGTGGATGTTATAACGGGCTTTGTTTGGTATTCTGGTACGTGTGGTTAAATGATATTCGTCTTCGAGGCTTCTTTGTTGATTTTTAGTCGTTTTGGGGTACACAGTCTTTGTGTTTTGCCATGGCCGGGAGGGCCATGCCCACGAGAGAGACTGGGAGGCCTTGTGTCTTCCGGCTAGGCCGCTGTGTGAAGTGATGGAGAGCATGGGCCGGCAGGCTTGGCGTGCCTACCTAGAGGGCCTGGCTACAGATAGCATCACCTGGTGGCACGGAAATATGAACTAAGCTGGCAACAGCAATGGGCTGTCCGTGTTCAGACAGTACAGGCTGTCTACAATGCACGGCCACCTACCGCCGCGTCGTCCCAACGCGACAAATAATCCTGGTGGAGTAAAGAAACTCGGTCTCTGCTCTCTCGTATAAGCGGGGCACAGAACGCAAAATAAAAACATATATATACATAAGGACAATGAAAAAAAACTTCCAACAGGGAGGGAAGAAAAAACATGGTTGTTCTAAACATTGTTGTCAAAGTCAATGAGCGTCGCATGGAATCACTGCCACACCTTCCTGCGTCCTGACAGTACTGCAACACGGGAGACATCACTGCGCTGAGCTGTGACGTAAGCAGGGTAAGGTCTCCCTCTGGTGAAGCATCATCGTAGTAGTCGCTGCAGGTTTTCACACTCAACCTGAGGGCACGACATGCTGGTGGCCCTCGAGTGAGGCGTCGACAAAACTCGGCAATGGGCAGGACTTCCTGGCAAGCGACTCAGGAGGCACTTTCGACTGACAGTCGCTGGGCGTTCACTGCCGGCGAGCGTGAGCAGTTGTGGAGCGGAGTCGTGGCAGAGACGACTGGGCGAAATCATCTGGGAGTCGTAACATCATACACCAGACTGCATGAGAGAGTCTAGCAGTCAAAGTGACATCATCTTTGTGCTGGCTGCTCACTGAAGCTTTGTGACACGAGGCTGACACAGCGCCTGCCGACAGGGCTTGCTGCGCTTGAAGCAGTATCATCTCTCGACAGTTGGAGTTTATAGCAGGTTTAGTCTAAGCGTCCCCAGACTTGTTCTCTACATATAACAGCACTCTGACGGTCTGGAGGTGAAGGAAACAAATCTCTGATGGAATGTAGCAGGTAAGATTCTGCAGAACATCACGAGCGACGAGCATAAAAGCTTTCTGTATCAAGAGGGCTCGTACCTCGGCTGAGTAATCGACTGGTCAAACACTTGGTCACCACGGGTGACTTAACACAGTGGTGCTACTCAGGTCTGGCTCAGACCTCACTTGGACACACTGAAACTTTACACACACAACAGCGGTACAACATGGCTTAAACTAGCAAATGAATGCTTATCTGTGCACAAAACTGACACTAAGACAAAACTAAAAGTGAGATCACTGACGAGAGGAATTAATTAACACGACATATATTTTTCTCCTTCAATCTTCTCGACGAAATATTAAAATAAATTACTGAACACTCGAGGTGACATCATGTGTTGTCAGGCGTGAGTCCGCGATTGACGTCAGCAGCACTTGACGTCAGCATACATCTCGAGGTGACGTCCGCAGACAATACTCGAGGGTGACGTGTAGCAGACATCTCGAGGTACGCTGGTGATGTGTTCTTCATCTTGTATTTTGAATGATGTGTTTTTCGCCGTATCCTGTGTGAATGTGTGTACACCTGGTACCTTTTGTGACGTGTTCTTCATCTTGTACCTTGTGTGATTGTTGTACACCTGGTATCTTTGTACTGAGTTGTACACCTGGTACCTTTTGTGATGTGCTCCTTCACCTTGTGACCCTTGTTGATAGTGTGTGTTCTTCGCCTTTCTACCTTTTTATATGTGTTGTAACACGTGTAACATGTGTGATGTGTAGTACACCTGTACCTTGTGTGATGTGTGTACTCCTGGTACCTTGTGTGATGTGTTGTACAGACCTGCTACCTTGGTTTATGTTTTGTACCACCTGGTACCTTTGTTTGATGTGTTGTACACCTGGTACCTTGTGTGATGTGTTGTACACCTATACCTTGGTGATGTGATGTGACCTATTACCTTGTTGATGTGTTGTATCACTGGTACCTTTTTGATGTTTGTACACCGGTATCTAGTGTGATGAGTTGTACACCTATACCTTGTGTGATGTGTTTTGTACACCTGGTACCTTGTGTGATGTGTTGTACACCTGGTACCTAGCGCGATATTTCTCCTCTTTGCACCTTGTGTGATTTGTTGCAAACCAGTACCTTGTGTGATGTGGTTCTTCACATTCACCTTGTGTGATGTCTGTAGCACCTGGTACCTTGTGTGATTGTTCTTCACCTTGTACTTTGTGTAATGTGTTCTTCGCCTTTTTACCGTGCGTGATGTGTTGTACACCTGGTACCTGTTGTGATGTGTTTTTCACCTTGTTCCTTTTACTATGTATTTATAGATTATTGAGTACTCTGTTCACAGAACATTGTATAAGACTTAGAGGATTTTCGACGTTGTACTTGAGGTTGGTGTCTCAAAGACACTCTGAGCAACTCAGGTCCTGATCGGGATAGCTTCTGAACCTAACTTGTACTGTATCTGTGTATCATCACAGACCGGGACTTTCTTGATGCTGAACTAGATTCATAAGTATGGGATTTTTGTGACTTTTGTGGAGAGCTGCTGATGGTCCCGACTTAGTGTGGTTATATTATCTCCTTGTTCCTGATTCTGTGACGTAGTTGCTTCTAATGCTATTGGGGCTTAGCATTTCTTTTTATTGTTCAAGCAGACTGTTCTGATTGCCGCGTCGGTCAAGAAATTAGTTTATGAGAGGACTTTTGCCAGTCACTTTTTTAAGTCTAGTCGAAGTCTGAGACATATCGAACTACTTAGAGCACTTACTACACATAAACAGCATACTTACTTGCATAATGTATTATTAATTATTTTAGATGTACCATACGGAAAACTTAAGACTGTATAAATGTGATATAGCCCCCTTTATCCGCACAATAAGACTGTATGAAGATTGAGACACTTAGCAGCATATGGGAATCTTATTCAGGAAACGTTTCGCACACAGTGGCTTCATCAGTCCAATACAAAGAGTGAAGGTGTAAGGAGAGGAGGATAATAGGAAACCATTCCCTCACCTGGAGTCGGGATGTGTTCAGTTACCATCAGTCTTAGTAGAATAATACTGAACACGAGAGAAGTGATTTTCTCATATTTGTTGATATTAATTTATTTTAATTATTATACGTGCCTAACAACATTAATTATAATCACTTTATTAAATTTTTAATTTCTTCTAAGTTAGTAGCTGACCAGTTTTAATAATGAAACACATTAATTCTTATTAAATTCTAATTGATACGTCTTGACAAGATACTGACTATTTGTAACGAAAACCCATAAGCATCTGGATGCTAGAAGGCAGTTCTTTCTAGTATTCACTAGAGATCTCTAAGCTTTTTGAATCGCGTTTTTTGTAACACATAGTTACCCAGGTGTACAACACATCACAACACATGTACCATGTGGTACAGACACATCACCACCCAAGGTACCATGTGTGACAACACATCACACAAGTACCAGGTGTACAAACATCGCACAATGTACGAGTGTGGAGAACACTTCACACAAGGTAAAACAAAACCAGGTTTACAACACAGTCACACAAGGGTACCAGGTGTACAACGACATCACACAAGGTACCAGGTTACAAACCCAACGCGACAAGGTAACATGTTACAACACATCACACAAGTGTACCAGGAGTACAAACACAGTCAAGAAAGGTACAAGTGAAGAACATATCGCACAAGGTACCATGTGTACACACATCACACAAGGTACATGGTGTACAACACATCACACAATGTTACAAGATGAAACAACACATCATCACAAGGTAACTAGGTGTACAACACATCACACAAGGTACCAGGTGTACAACACATCACACAAGGTACCAGGTGTACAACACATCACACAAGGTACCAGGTGTAACAACACTAAACAACAAGGTACCAGAAGTACCATGCCCATCACACAAATGTAGCAAGGTGTAAGAACACATCACACAGGTACCAGGTGTACAACACATCAAACAAGGTACCAGTTGTAACAACACATCACACAGAGGTACCTTCAAGGTGAACAATATCACACACACAGGTTACCAGATGAGTGCAACACCTCCACACAAGTAATAACAAGTGAAGAACACGATCACACAAGTACCAGGTGTACAACGACTCAACACGGTTACAAGGCGAAGTAACACATCACACAAGGTACCGGAGTTGTACAACAACATCGCATCAAGGTACCAAGTGAAGACAACACATCCACATCACAAGTACCAGGTGAACAACATGAATAAAAAATCCCACAAAAGTGACCTAGTGTACAACCATCATCACATGGATGTACAACTGTGACGGAACACATCAACAAAAAGTACAATGTGAAGAACACATCCACTCAAGGTATCCCAGGTGTTACAACACATCACACAAGGTACAAATGTGTAGAACACATCACACAAGGTAAAAGATAAGAAATCACATCACACAAGGTACCGAGGTGTACAACACATCACACAAGTTACCTAGTTGTACAACACATCACAAAAGGATCAGTTTACAACACATCACACAAGGTACCATAGGTACAACAAATCAACACAAGGCACCAGGTTAAAATACATCACATAAGGTACAAGGTGTACAACACATCACACGAGGTACCAGGTTTACAACACATCCACAAAGTTACCATGCAAACAACACTTTCCCACAAGGTAACAGGTGTACAACACATCCCACATCAACACAACAATTTACTAGGTGTTACAAAACCATCACACAAGGTACCAGGTATAACAACACGTCAAACAAAGGTACAAGGTGAGAACACATCACACAAGGTGAAGGTGAGAACACATCACACAAGGTACAAGGTGAGAACACATCACACAATGTACCATGTGGTTACAATACATCACACAAGGTACAAGGAGAAGAAACACATCATCACAATATACCTGGTTTACAACACATCACGACAATGTGACCGGTGTAAAACACATCACACAAAGTACCAGGTGTACAACACATCACACAACGTCCCAGGTGGATAAACAAACATCAAACAAGGTAGAAGAGAAGAACACATCACACAAGGTTCGAGACGAGAGCACATCACACAAGGTAACAGTGGCAACACATCACACCAAGGTACAATCCAGCCTGTTACTGGGTTTTCGTTACAAGTAGTCAGTTCCTTGTCCAATTATCAATTAGAATTTAATAAGAATTAATAGTGTTTCATAATTACAAATGGTACGCTACTAACTAGAGAAATTAAAATTTAATAAATTGATTAATAATTAAGTTGTCTAGGCGTATATCTAATTAAAATAAATTAATATCAACAAAATGAGAATAATCACTTCTCTCGTGTTCAGTATTATTCTACAAGACTGATGGACTGAACACATCGACTCCAGGCTGAGGGACTGGTTACCTCATACTCCTCCTCTCCTTACACCTTCCTCTTTGTATTGGACTGATGAAGCCACTGTGTGGCGAAACGTTTCCTGAATAAAGATTCCCATATGCTGCATAAGTGTCTCAATCTTCAACAGTATTATTGTGCTGATAGCATATATCACATTTATAAGTCTTAAGTACCGTCTGGTACATAAATATTTAATAATACAATATGCAAGTAAGTTTGTGTGTATGTGTGTAAGTGCTCTAAGTAGTTCGCTATGTCTCACGACTCGACTAGACTTAAACAAGTGACTGGCAAAGTCCTCTCATAAACTAAGTTCTTGACCGACTGGCAATCAGAACAGTCTGCTTGAACAATAAAAAGAATGCTAAGCCCAATAGCAATATAGGAAGCAACTACGACACAGAATCAGGAACAAGGAGATAATATAACCACACTAAGTCGGGACCATCAGCAGATCCTCCACAAAAGTCACAAAACTCCCATACTACTGAATCTAAGTTCAGCATAAGAAAGTCCCCGTCTGTGATGATACACAGATACCAGTACAAGTTAGGTCAGAAGCTACCGCTCAGGACCTGAGTTGCTCAGAGTGTCTTTGAGACACACAACCTCAGTACAACGTCGAAAATCACTAAGTCTATACAATGTTCTGTGAACAGAGTCTCCAAAACTAACAATAATAGTAAGACATAGACGATCTTCCAACAAGGGCCAATAAGGGAGATTTAGGCTTGTCTTGTCAAGAATACGTCCAACCACCAAGCGAGTCTAGACCAGACTGCATACTTCAGGCGAGGTGTGATCACCCCCCCCCCTCTATCACGTGATAGCTCCGTGGACAACTGCTGCCCAACAACAGAAGCCGCAGAGTAACGAGCAAAGAGCGATAATTACAGTAGTTAGACAATCAAGACTTGAACTTTGAGCACATAATATATGTATTACATCCTACCTAACAAAAGTAAATAAACCAAATAATAATATAAAGCAATATATTTACGATTTAGCTATTATCGCAAATATAAGCCAATATAAAATTATATGAAAAGGTAATATACATTATATATATATACATCATATACATTGTAACCCTTTCAAGGGTTGCAACACCCCCCCAACACGACAAACGGTCGCACTAGGAGTTGCATTTAATGTCTTTCACATTTATTACTGATTACTCATGACACTTTAATAACAACATAATATAAAACATTAATCAGATTGACTCTTGTGACAAGCACCTCTATAATTTCAGTGTCTATATCACTAGGATATGCCCCTAGTACTAGGGCAGTACACAGTATCGTATCTCTGCATACTCGTGGTTATGTACATCAGTGTAGAGACAGGATAGCGTAGACAAGGATGACACGTTGAGGCTCGATCATAGTAGTAGAGACTGCATACAAACAATAGTCTTGTGCTATAGACAGGAGACGGCATTCCACTCTTAAGTAGTGGTTGTGGAATGCGAGGCAGTATGGACATCTGAGTTTGAAACAGCTTAAGGTGTGTAGTGAGGGGGGGGGGGGTCTGCGGCAGGACAGTGTTCCGTCACGCAGTAACATCGCTCACACAACACTACCCACTCATCACTCAGCTTCTGTCTCCTCCTCACACACATATCATCACTACTGTGAATATATAAATAACATAATTAGACATGAGTATATATAATTAACATTGGCTGGAGAGATTAAGTTACTGTACTGAATTTGACATAGCAAGTAACAAAAGGTATTTGGGCATAAAATTGCATTAAATTAATGTAACTGATAATTATTAAGGACGTGACAGAGCGTCAGCAATTACATTACAATGACCACTTATGTGTTTTATACTAATAGAATAAGGTTGGATTCTGAGAGCCCACCTCATGATCCTAGCATTTTTACTCTTCATAGTGTTTATGGGGAAGTGCCCAAATACACGTCAAAATGTTCCAAGGACACCACAAGAGCTAGAGCCTCTTTCTCAATAGTGGCATAATTTTTCTGGTGTCATTTAAGCTTAGATGAATAGTAACATATAGGATGGAGAATATCAGTGGATGTTGACTGTTGGAGCAGCACAGCACCCACTGCATAACCACTCGCATCTATATGTAAAAAGAAGGGAAGATTGAAATTAGGACTCTTCAACACAGGAGCAGAGGAAAGCAAACACTTAATGTGTGAACAAGTCTGAACAATCTCTAGTCCAGATGAACTGAACTTTGCTACTAGTGAACACAGTGAGAGGTGTAGGTGGAGGTGGAGGTGTGTGTGCTGGCTTGCCTGTCACTTGACACACGTGACAACGTCGCACATGATCAGCTACTGTTTCCTTCATTTTTGGCCAAGTAAAATGTTTTGCCAGTTTACCGAGTGTCTTCTTGACACCCAAATGTCCTCCTATGGGACTACTGTGAGCAAAATCAATGGCTTGTTCACGAAATGTAACTGGTAACACTACGAGATGCTTGACTGTGGTGGAAACACTATCAGCTGACAACTTGTATAAGAACATAAGAACATAAGAAAGGAGGAACACTGCAGGAGGCCTGTTGGCCCATACTAGGCAGGTCCTTTACAATTCATCCCACTAACAAAACATTTGCCCAACCCAATTTTCAATGACACCCAAGAAATAAGCTCTGATGTGAAAGTCCCACTCAAATCCAACCCCTACCACTCATGTACTTATCCAACCTAAATTTGAAATTACCCAAAGTCCCAGCCTCAATACTCCAACTAGGTAGACTGTTCCACTCATCAACTACCCTATTTCCAAACCAATACTTTCCTATGTCCTTCCTAAATCTAAACTTATCTAATTTAAATCCATTACTGCGGGTTCTCTCTTGGAGAGACATCCTCAAGACCTTATTAATATCCCCTTTATTAATACCTATCTTCCACTTATACACTTCGATCAGGTCTCCCCTCATTCTTCGTCTAACAAGTGAATGTAACTTAAGAGTCTTCAATCTTTCTTCATAAGGAAGATTTCTAATGCTATGTATTAATTTAGTCATCCTACACTGAATGTTTTCTAACGAATTTATGTCCATTCTGTAATATGGAGACCAGAACTGAGCTGCATAATCTAGATGAGGCCTTACTAATGATGTATAAAGCTGCAGTATGACCTCTGGACTTCTGTTGCTTACACTTCTTGATATAAATCCCAGTAATCTATTTGCCTTATTACGTATGCTTAGGCATTGCTGTCTTGGTTGCTGCTCACCATAACCCCCAAGTCCTTTTCGCAATCTGTATGGCTAAGTTCTACATCATTTAACTTATAAGTACTAGGGTTATGGGCACTCCCAAGCTTCAGAACCTTGCATTTATCTACATTGAACTGCATCTGCCACTTTTCTGACCAAGAATAGAGTTTGTTTAAATCCTCCTGAAGTTCCATAACATCTACGTTTGAATCAATTATCCTACTTATCTTTGTGTCATCGGCGAATTTGCTCATATCACTAGTAATTCCCTCATCAAGATCATTGATATATATTATAAACAACAACGGGCCCAAGACTGATCCCTGTGGAAGGCCACTTGTCACAGATCCCCACTCGGACTTAACCCCATTTATGGACACTCTCTGCTTCCTGTCAGTGAGCCATGACTCGATCCACGAGAGCACTTTTCCCCAATGCCATGAGCTGCCACTTTCTTTAACAGTCTATGGTGCGGAACTCTATCAAAAGCCTTACTAAAATCTAAGTAAATAATATCAAATTCTTTATCGTGGTCAACAGCCTCAAAAGCTTTACTGAAGAAAGTTAATAAATTAGTTAGACAAGACCGGCCACTTGTGAATCCATGCTGAGTATCATTAATCAAGCTATGCTTATCGAGATGGCTTCTTATAATCTCAGCTATAATTGACTCTAGTAATTTGCCTACAATTGAGGTCAGGCTTATTGGGCGGTAATTTGACGGTAACGACTTGTCCCCTGTTCTAAAAATAGGAATTACATTAGCCATCTTCTACATATCAGACACTACACCTGTTTGAGGAGATAAATTAAAAATATTAGTTAATGGTTCACAGAGTTTCATTTTGCATTCCTTAAGAACCCTTGAAAAAACCTCATCAGGACCCGGCGACTTATTTTCCTGCCAAAACCCATACCACTAACTATTCCTAGTTTAAAGTCCTAACTGCTCCCTCCACTGCAGTTGCCAGTGCTACCACCCCAGACCTAGATAAGTGAACCCCATCCCTGGCATACATGTCATTTCTGCCATAGAAGAGGTCCCAGTTGTCAATGAATGTTACCGCATTATCCTTACAGTATTTGTCCAGCCAGCAATTGACACCAATTGCTCTGGACAACCATTCATTTCCAACTCCTCTCCTTGGCAAAATACCACATATGACAGGGTTCCCACCCTTACTCCTAATTATTTCTATTGCTTACCTATACCTGCTAATCAGGTCTTCACTCCTACATCTGCCAACATCGTTGCCTCCAGCACTGAGACAGATAATAGGATTGCTCCCATTACCTCTCATGATGTCATCCAGACGGCTAACAATATCCTCCATCCCAGCTCCAGGAAAGCAAACTCTCTGTCTCCTACTCCTGTCCTTCAAGCAGAACACTCTATTCATATACCTAACTTGGCTATCCCCAACAACAACAATATTCTTACCTTCCTTGGTGTCGTTCGTCGTGACGTTCCCAGTAGTCGACTCACATTCGTCAGGTAGCACTGAGAATGTATTAGATGTTTCCACAACAGTTTCCACGGCAGTCTCTTTCTTCTTCATCGTTTCTACCTTTCCATTCGTCTTCTTGATCGTCAACTTCATTCCCTGCTGTCCAGCCACTTCTTGACCTGAGGACTCAAAACAGGAGGACTACTATGAATCTTCTTGTTTTTCTCGGTCAGTCGCCGAATCTCCAACTTCGCCATCCTCAATTCTTCCTTAAGCTGTTGGTAAAGTTGCTCGATGGAGGGCATCTTGCTTCAATTCATAGAGAGCGCACAAACAGGTCTTCACAGAGCTAAGTACACGTCAACACTGCGCAAAAGCCAACTCAAGCAGGAGCTACTGCGCAGCACGTCCGCACGGCCCAATAGCGATGCGAACATGTATTTTTCTCTATCAGTTCACCGTTACTATAATAGTAACAATTATCGAGATCCTTTGCTTCACTCTCAGTAACTGCTATATCTCTCAGTCTTTCCAGTGACTGATCAACAAACTGATCCTTCATTAAATCATCATGAGTTACAAATTTAACGTCAGTAGTTTCCTGACTAGGTTGATGACACGGGGGAGTTGGTGTTAATGATCCTGGGCGCAGAGCGTCACTAAACAACATATTCAAGCCCAAATCATCGTCATCCACTAACTCAACAGGAGACAAGGATGGTTGTTGAATCTTTGACATAGCTCTAGTAATTGTGCTGAGAGGAAATAAAATAGGCTTCTCTCTACAAGCTTCAATGGCATAATTATCATCAGTGTTATTATCAATCACAAGTGGTTCTTTACATATACCAGCATGAAGGATATCGTTCCCTATCAACAAGTCCACCGACCTGATGGGAAATACACCTCTGGATATACCCACTGAAATATAACCAATATAATAGCTTGTTTCAATGTAAACTTTGTGCAGAGGTACTTATATAACAGCCCAACCATAGGCTTCTAACAATACATCTATCTTGCAATAGGTATCATCAGTTATGGGCAGTACATCTTCTCTTAATAACGTGAGATAACTGCCAGTGTCTCTGAAAGTAATTATCTCAGTTAGATGTGATTCGTCAAATCCTACTTTACCTCTCGATAAGTAAGGACTCTTTGCTGAACGAATCTTTTCGTCAGATACACTTTCTGACGCTAGTCATCTATGCTGAGTAATATTATCTAAAACAGTAAGATCAGAGGTATTACTAGAACTTTGGTGCCTTTGTTGCTCGGAAGAGGATACAACTTGTGTGGGGATGCCAGCCGCATGACTGCTTCTCGTATATCTTTCTAACTTATAGCAATACTCTCTAGCATGTCCTTTTCTGTTACAATAGGTACATTTAACTTTCTTCTCGACATCAGATTTCTGTCTAGCCACAGAGACAGATTCAGGATTGTGAGTTTTCCTGGTAAAGGTGCGAGAAGTTACAGTAGCAGGTACATCAGGCCGGCAATGAGCAGCTGATTTAGGTTGCCAACTTCTAGGACAATTTTTAGTTACCTTGTTTCTCTGTGTTTTAGTATGTACAAGTTTGTGAGAAATCTCGTAATTGTCTGCTTATGCTGCGGTTTCCAGAATATCCGAGGTAGTATGATCGATCAGATATTCTTGTATGTCAGCAGACATACAGTTGTTAAACTCTTCGTGTAGTAACAACTGAACAAGGCTGTCGTAGTTATTGCACTTGGCAGACCTACACCATCTCTCAAATGCAACTTTTTTCTCACGAGAAAACTCTACACAAGTTTGATCTTGCCGTCGTTGTAACGTACGAAATGCACGTTGATAACTTACAGGCAACAAGTTATATGTCTCTAGAATAGTTTGCTTGACAGCGTCATAATTAATGTACTTGGCAAATGGTAAAGCAGCAGTACAAGTTTGAGCTCTTCCTGTCAAAGCTGTGTACAACAAAGTAGCTCAGTGCTTACGTGGCCAGTTCATAGCACGTGCCTGGTTCTCAAACACATCAAAATAGGTGTCTAAGTCACTTTCAAAAAACTTAAGAACCATAGAGGCAGCTTTCTGCACATTAAATGTGTCCTGTGATCTATCAGTCTGTTGTCTTCCAAGACGAATATTTTCTCTCTGTAAATCTTCGTCGTTCAATTTCCTCTGTGCCTCTATTTGTGCAGTCTGCAACATAATGAGGCGTTCAAACCTCTCAAACTGTTCCTGAGAGATAGGACCACTGGGTAATGGAGGAGTGGGGAAATTAACATGTCTTTCTGGACGGTTCAACCGTCCCTAGAGAGTCTAGATCTGGTCTAGGATAAGTAGATACAGGTGTAGTTTACACGGTACTAGTGTGAGGCTGAGTCATACTACCATTTAGGAGGGAAGGCGTGAACGAGAACTGAGCTACCCTAGGCTTAGACATTAGGCTCACTTCTGCCTTAGTTGCTCTTTCTTCTATGTCATCAAATAGAGTCATACTTCCTAATTGTGACATTAGGCTTTCTGAATCTGAATCATAATCAGACATCTCTGTATGAGCAGGAAACAATATATCTTTAATTAACGCTCTCACAGTTTCTGCGGTGTAATTCCTGTTATACGTCACACCGAGATATTTGGCTACTCGCCAACAAGTCTGAAGTTTTAATGTACTTAACTCAGACAAAGTCAGACTATCAACTAACTGTTTCACTATGGCATACATCACGAAAATAAGTGCACTACGAGAGAGTGATTATGGGAAACTATAATCCTAATAGGAATTTTAATGTTAGTTGTCTTAGAGCTAGAGCTCATAAACAGTATTTCCATCTCCTTGGATCAAGAGACTCAGTCGGGTACATACATCCACCTGGTATGTTGTACAAGACTAAACTCAAAGTCTTCAGATTAGGAAAGTACTCAAAGTGTTTGAGTGTAGAGTTACTAGTATGTCAAACTGGACAACTTTTCCAACACCTTGGATCAAGAGCCTCCCGGACAGGCTCCCATTTGTTACAAAAAACGCTATTCTAAAAGCTTAGAGATCTCCAGTGAATACTAGAAGGGACTGCCCTTCTAGCATCCAACCTGTTACTGGGTTTTCGTAACAGTTAGTCAGTATCCTTGTCCAATTATCCATTAGAATTCAGTATGATTCAATAGTCCTTCAGGATTACAACTGGTTGGCTACTAACTAGAGAAATTAAAATTGAATAAATTTCTTAATAATTAAGTTGTCAAGGCGTATATCAGATTAAATTAAATTAATCACAGCTATCAAAATAATATTAATCTCTTCTCTCGTGTACAAATATTATTGTGCTGAAAGCACATATCTTATTTATAAGTCTTAAGTACCGTCTGGTACATTAACATTTAATAAGATATTTTCAAATATGTACACGTAAGTTTGTGTGTATGTTTGTAAGTGCTCTTAGTAGTTCGCTATGTCTCACGACTCGAATAGACTTAAACAAGTGACTGACAAAGTCCTCAAATAAATTAACTTCTTGACCTACTGGCAATCAGAACAGTCTGCTTGAACAATAAAAAGAATGCTAAGTCTCAATAGCAATATAACAAGCAACTGTGACACAATCAGGAACAAGGAGATAATATAACGACACTAAGTAGGGACCATCAGCAGATCCTCCACAAGAGTCACCCCAAACTCCCATACTACTGAATCTAAGTTCAACATAAGAAAATCACCGACTGTGACAGTACACAGATACCAGTACAAATTAGGTCAGAAGCTACAGCTCAGGACCTGAGTTGCTCAGAGTGTCTATGCGACACACAACCTCAGTACAACGTCGAAAATCACTAAGTCTCGACAGTGTTCTGTGAACAGAGTTCTACAGAACCTTCAACAATAATGAGACAAGAGACGATCTTAAAACAAGGGCCAATAAGGGAGATTTTGGCTCGTCTTGTGTTACAAAAGACGCGATTCTAAAAGCTTAGAGATCTCCAGTGAATACTAGAAAGGACTGCCCTTCTAGCATCCAGCCTGTTTACTGGGTTTTTGTAACGAGTAGTCAGTATCCTTTTCCAATTAACCATTAAATTCAGTATGATTCAATAGTGCTTCAGGATTACAACTGGTAGGCTACTAACTAGAGAAAATAAAATTTAATACATTTATTAAGTTGTCTAGGCGTATATCAAATTAAATTAAATTAAATTAATTACAGTAATCAAAATAATATTAATCACTTCTCTCGTATACAGTATTATTGTGCTGAAAGCACATATCACATTTATAATTCTTAAGTACCGTCTGGTACATTAACATTTAATAAGATATTACAAATATGTACAAGTAAGTTTGTGTGTATGTTTGTAAGTGCTCTAAGTAGTTCGCTATGTTTCAAGACTCAACTAGACTTGAACAAGTGACTGACAAAGTCCTCAAATAAACTAACTTCTTAACCAACTGGCAATCAGAACAGTCTCTTGAACATTAAAATGACTGATAAGCCGAACAACAATATAACAAGCAACTGCGATGCAATCAGGAACAAGGAGATAATATAAAGACAGCTAGTAGGGACCATCAGGAGATCCTCCACAAAAGCCACAAAGCTCCCATACTACTGAATCTCAGTTCAGCATAAGAAAATCCCCGACTGTGATAATACACAGATACCAGTACAAGTTAGGTCAGAAGCTACAGCTCAGGACCTGAGTTGTTTAGAGTGTCTATGCGACACACAACCTCAGTACAACGTCGAAAATCACTAAGTCTATACAATGTTCTGAGAACAGAGTTCTACAGAACTAACAAGAATAATGAGACAGACCATCTGTCCAACCACCAAGAGAGTCTAGATCAGACTGAATACTTCAGGCGAGGTGAGGACAACCCCCCTCGATCACGTGATAGCTCCATGGACAGCTGCAGCTCAGAAACAGAAGCCGGCAGTCTAACGAGCCACAAGCGATAATTACAGTAGTTAGACAATCAAGACTTGAACTGAGCACATATGTTACATCCTACCTAACCAAAGGAAGCTACGTCAAATAACAATATAAAGCAATACTTTTACGATTTAGCTATTATCGCAAATACAAGCAATATAAAATTATATGAAAAGGTAATAATTATATATATACATATTAATCATTGCAACCCATTCAGGGGTTGCAACATCTTGTCAAGAATACGTCCAACCACCAATAGTGTCTAGACCAGACTGAATACTTCAGGAGAGGTGTGATCACCCCCCCCCCCTCTCTCACGTGATAGCTCCATGGACAGTTGCTGCACAGCAACAGATACCGGCAGAGTAACGAGCAAAGAGCGATAATTACAGTAGTTAGACAATCAAGACTTGAACTATAAGTGCATAATATGTTACATCCTACCTAACAAAAGGAACTAAGACAAATAATAATATAAAGCAATATATTTACGATTTAGCTATTATCGCAAATACAAGCAACATGAAATTATATCAAAAGGTAATATATATTTTATATATATATGCATCATATACATTGTAACCCATTCAGGGGTTGCAACAATGTGGTAGTGCTGGTGTGGTGGTGATGGTGTGGTGGTGCCTGTGTGACAGTGATGGCGTGGAGCTGCTGGTGTGGTAGTACCGGTGTGGTAGTGCTGGTGAGGTGTTGCTTGTTTGGTAGTGCTCATGTAGTAGTGCTGGGGTGGTGGTGCTGGTGTGATAGTGCTGGTGGTGGTGTGGTAGTGCTGGTGTGGTGGTGCTGGTGTGGTAGTGCTGGTGTGGTGGTGCTGGTGTGATGGTTCTGGTATGGGGTGCTGGTGTGGTAGTGCTGGTGTGGTAGTGCTGTGTGGGGATGATGGTGTGGTGGTGCCTGTGTGACAGTGCTGGCGTGGAGCTGCTGGTGTGGTAGTACCGGTGTGTAGTGCTGGTGAGGTGTTGCTTGTTTGGTAGTGCTCATGTAGTAGTGCGTGTGGTGGTGCTGGTGTGGTGGTACTGGTGTGTGGTGCTGGTGTGGTGGTACTGGTGTGGTGGTGCTGGTGTGATAGTACTGGTGGTGGTGTGGCAGTGCTGGTGAGGTGTTGCTTGTTTGGTAGTGCTCATGTAGTAGTGCTGGGGTGGTGGTGCTGGTGTGATAGTGCGGTGGTGGTGTGGTAGTGCTGGTGTGGTGGTGCTGGTGTGGTAGTGCTTGTGTGGTGAGCTGGTGGGCTGGAGCTGGTGTGATAGTGTTGGTGTGGTTGTGCTGGGGTGTAGTGCTGGTGTGGTAGTGCTGGTGTGGTAGTGCTGGTGTGGTAGCGCTTGTGTGGTAGTGCTGGTGTATTAGTGCTAGTGTAGTAATGCTGGTGTGGTAGTTCTGGTGTGGTGGTTCTTGTGTGGTAGTGCTGGTGTGGTAGTGCTGGTGTGGTGGTGCTTGTGTGGTTGTGCTGGTGCGGTGGTGCAGGTGTGGTGGTGCTGGTGTGGTGGTGCTAGATGTGGTAGTGCTGGTGTGGTGGTCCTGGTGTGGTAGTGCTGGTGTGGTGGTAATGGTGTGGTGGTGCTGGTGTGGTGGTGCTGGTGTGGTAGTGCTGGTGTCGTGGTGCTGGTGAGGTGGTGCTGGTGTGGTGGTGTCGTGTGGTGGTGCTGGTGTGGTGGTGCTGGTTGTGGTGGTCTGGTGTAGTGGTGCAGGTGTGGTGGTGCTGGTGTGGTGGTGCTGGTGTGGTAGTGCTGGTGTGGTGGTGCTGGTGTGGTGTGTTGGTGTGGTGGTGCTGGTGTGGTGTGTGGGTGTGATGGTTCTGGTGTGGTGGTGCTGGTGTGGTAAGTGCTGGTGTGGTGTCCGCTGTGTGGTGGTGCTGGTGTGGTGGTGCTAGTGTGGTAGTGCTGGTGTGGTGGTGCTGGTGTGGTGGTGCTGGTGTAGTAGTGCTGTGTGGTGGTGCTGTTGTGGTGGTGCTGGTGTGGTAGTGCTGGTGTGGTGGTGCTGTTGTGGTGGTGCTGGTGTGTGGTGCTGTGTGGTGGTGCTGGTGTGGTAGTGCTAGTGTGGTGCTGGTGTGGTGGTGCTGGTGTGGTAGTGCTGGTGTGGTGGTGCTGGTGTGGTAGTGCTGGTGTGGTGGTGCTGGTGTGGTGTGCTGGTGTGGTGGTGCTGGTGGGTGTGCTGTGTGTATGCAAGTGTGGTGCTGGTGTGTGGTGCTGGTGTGGTGGAACTGGTGAGGTGGTGCTGGTGTGGTGGTGCTGGTGAGTAGTGCTGGCGTGCGGTGTGGTGTGTGGTTCTGGTGAGGTGGTGCAGGTGTGGTGGTGCTGGTGTGGTGGTGCTGGTGTGGTGGTGCTGGTGTGGTGGTGCTGGTGTGGTGGTGCTGGTGTGGTGGTGCTAATGTGGTGGTGCTGGTGTGGTAGTGCTGGTGTGGTGGTGCTGGTGTGGTGGTGCTGGTGTGATGGTGCTGGGTCATAGTGCTGGTGTGGTGGTGGCTGGTGTGATGGTGCTGGTGTGGTGGTGCTGGAGTGGTAGTGCTGGTGTGGGTGCTGGTGTGCTGGGCTGATGTGGTGGTGCTAGTGTGGTAGTCCTGGAGTGGTGGTGCTGGTGTGGTGATGCTGGTGTGGTGGTGCTGGTGTGGTGGTGCTGGTGTAGTGGTGCTGGTGTGGTGGTGCTGGTGTGGTAGTGTCGATGTGGTGCTGCTGGTGTGGTGGTACTGGTGTGGTGGTGCTGGTGTGGTGGTGCTGGTGTAGTGGAGCTGGTGTGGTGGAGCTGGTGTGGTGGTGCTGGGTGGTATTCTGGTGTGGTGGTGCTGGTGTGTGGTTCTGTGTGTGTGTGCAGTGTGTGGTGCATGGTGTTGTTGTGGTGTTGGTGTGGTGGTGCTGTGGGTGAGTGCTGGTGTGGTGTGCTGGTGAGGTCGTGCTGGTGTGGTGGTCTAATGTGTGGTGCTGTTGTGGTAGTGCTGGTGTGTGGTACTGGTTTGGTGGTGCTGTGTTGATGGTGCTGGTGTGGTGCTGCTGGTTGGATAGTGTCTGGTGTGGTGGTGCTGTGTGCTGGTTGCTGATGTGGTGGATGCTAGTGTGGTAAGTGCTGGTGTGGGGTGCTGGTGTGGTGATGCTGGTGTTGTGGTGCTGCTGTGGTGGGGCTGCTGTGGTGGTGCTGCTGTGTGGTGCTGGTGTGGTGGTGCTGGTGTAGTGGTGCTGGTGTGGTGGTGCTGGTGTGGTATGATGGTGTGGTGGTGGTGTTGTGGTGGTGCTGGTGTGGTGGTGCTGGTGTGGTGGTGCTGGTGTGGTGGTGCGGTGTGATGGTGCTGGTGAGGTGGTGCTGGTGTGATGTTGCTGGTGTGGTGGTGCTGGTGTGGTAGTGCTGGTGTGTGGTGCTTGTGTGGTGGTGCTGGTGTGGTGGTGCTGGTGTGATGGTGCTGGTGTGGTGGTACTGGTGTGGCAGTGCTGGTATGGTTGTGCTTGAGTGGTGGTGCTGGTGTGGTGGTGCTGGTGGGTGGTGCTGGTGTTGGGGCTGGTGTGGTGGTGATGGTGTGGTGGTGCTATTGTGGTGGTGCTAGTGTGGTGGTGCTGGTGTGGTGGTGCTGGTGTGGTGGTGCTGTGTAGTGGTGCTGGTGTGGTGGTGCTGGTGTAGTAGTGCTGGTTGGTGGTGCTGGCGTGGTGGTGCTGGTGTGGTGGTGCTGTTGTGAAGGTGCTGGTGTGGGGTGCTGGTGTGAATGGTGCTGGTGTGGGTGTGCTGGTGTGGTAGTGCTGGTGTGGTTGTGCTTGTGTGGTGGTGCTGGTGTGGTGGTGCTGGTGTGGTGGTGCTGGTGTGGTGGTGCTGGTGTGGTGGTGCTGGTGTGGTGGTGCTATTGTGGTGGTGCTTGTGTGGTAGTGCTGGTGTGGTAGTGCTGGTGTGGTGGTGCTGTTGTGGTGGTGCTGGGTGGTGGTGCTGGTGTGGTGGTGCTGGTGTGGTGGTGCTGGTGTGATGGTGCTGGTGTGGTGGTGCTGGTGTGGTAGTGCTGGAGTGTTGTGCTTGTGTGGTGGTGCTGGTGTAGTGGTGCTGGTGTGTGGTGCTGGTGTAGTAGTGCTGGTGTGGTGGTGCTGGCGTGTGGTGCTGGTGTGGTGGTGCTTGTTGTGATGGTGCTGGTGTTGGGTGCTGGTGTGATGTGCTGGTGTGGTGGTGCTGGTGTGGTAGTGCTGGTGTGGTTGTCCTTGTGTGGTGTGTGCTGGTGTGGTGGGTGCTGGTGTGGTGGTGCTGGTGTGGTGGTGCTGGTGTGGTGGTGCTGGTGTGGTTGTGCTATTGTGGTGGTGCTTGTGTGGTAGTGCTGGTGTGTAGTGCTGGTGTGGTGGTGCTGTTGTGGTGGTGCTGGTGTGGCGGTGCTGGTGTGATGGTGCTGGTGTTGTGTGCTGGTGTGATGGTGCTAGTGTGGTGGTGCTGGTGTGGTAGTGCTGGTGTGGTGGTGCTGGTGTGGTGGTGCTGGTGTGGTGGTGCTGGCGTGATGGTGCTGGTGTGTTGTGCTGGTGTGGTAGTGCTGGTGTGTGGTGCTGGTTTGGTGTGCTTTGTGGTGGTGCTAGTGTGATAGTGCTGGTGTGGTAGTGCTGGTGTGGTAGTGCTGGTGTGGTGGTGCTGGTGTGGTGGTGCTTGTGTGGTGGTGCTGGTGTGGTAGTGCTGGTTTGGTAGTGCTGGTGTTTTAGTGCTGGTGTGGTGGTGCTGGTGTTGGTAGTGCTGGTGTGGTGGTGCTGGTGTGGTGGTGCTGGTGTTGTGGTGCTGGTGTTGTGGTGCTGGTGTGATGTGCGGTGTGGTGGCGTTGGTGTGGTGGTGCTGGTTGGTAGTGCTGGTGTGGTAGTGCTGGTGTGATGGTGCTGGTTTGTAGTGCTGGTGTTTTAGTGCTGATGTGGTAGTGCTGGTGTGGTAGTGCTGGTGTGTGGTGCTGGTGTGGTGGTGCTGGTGTGGTGGTGCTGGTGTGGTGGTGCGGTGGTGGTGCTGGTGTGGTGGTGCTGTGTGGTAGTGCTGTGTGGTGGTTCTGGTGTGGTGGTGCTGGTGTGGTGGTGCTGGTGTGGTGGTGCTAGTGATAGTTCTGGTGTGGTACTGCTGGTGTGGTAGTGCTGGTGTGGTGGTGCTGGTGTGGTAGTGCTGGTGTGGTGGTGCTGGTGTGGTGGTGCTAGTGGTAGTTCTGGTGTGGTAGTGCTAGTGTGGTGGTGCTGGTGTGGTGGTGCTGGTGTGGTGGTGCTGGTGTGGTGGTGCTGGTGTGGTGGTGCTGGTGTGGTAGTGCTGGTGTGGTGGGCTGGTGGTGGTGCTGGTGTGGTAGTGCTGGTGTGGTGGTGCTGGTGTGGTGGTGCTGGTGTGGTAGTGCTGGTGTGGTAGTGCTGGTGTGGTGGTGCTGGTGTGGTGGTGCTGGTGTGGTGGTGCTGGTGTGGTAGTGCTGGTGGGTAGTGCTGGTGTGGTGGTGCTGGTGTGGTGGTGCTGGTGTGGTAGTGCTGGTGTGGTGGTGCTGGTGTGGTGGTGCTGGTGTGGTAGTGCTGGTGTGGTGGTGCTGGTGTGGTGGTGCTGGTGTGGTGGTGCTGGTGTGGTAGTGCTGGTGTGGTGGTGCTGGTGTGGTGGTGCTGGTGTGGTAGTGCTGGTGTGGTAGTGCTGGTGTGGTGGTGCGGTGTGGTGGTGCTGGTGTTGTGGTGCTGGTGTTATGGGGCTGTGTGTGGTGACTGGTGTGGTAGTGCTGGTGTGGTGGTGCTTGTGTGGTAGTGCTGGTGTGGTGGTGCTGGTGTGGTGGTGCGGTGTGGTAGTGCTGGTGTGGTAGTGCTGGTGTGGTGGTGCTGGTGTGGTAGTGCTGGTGTGGTGTGCTGGTGTGGTGGTGCTGGTGTGGTGGTGCTGGTGTGGTCGTGCTGGTGTGGTGGTGCTGGTGTGGTAGTGCTGGTGTGGTAGTGCTGGTGTTGTAGTGCTGGTGTGGTGGTGCTGGTGTGGTGTGCTGGTGTGGTGGTGCTGGTGTTGTGGTGCTGGTGTTATGGTGCTGGTGTGGTAGTGCTGGTGTGGTAGTTCTGGTGTGGTAGTGCTGGTGGGTAGTGCTGGTGTGGTGGTGCTGGTGTGGTAGTGCTGGTGGGTAGTGCTGGTGGGTAGTGCTGGTGTGGTGGTGCTGGTGTGGTGGTGCTGTGTGGTGGTGCTGGTGTGGTGGTGCTGGTGTGGAGTGCTGGTGTGGTAGTGCTGTGTGGTAGTGCTGGTGTGGTGGTGCTGGTGTGGTAGTCCTGGTGTGGTGGTGCTGGTGTGGTAGTGCTGGTGTGGTGGTGCTGGTGTGGTAGTGCTGGTGGGGGTGCTGGTGTGGTAGTGCTGGTGTGGTAGTGCGTGTGGTAGTGCTGGTGTGTAGTGCTGGTGTGGTGGTGCTGGTGTAGTAGTGCTGGTGTGGTGTGCGGTGTGTAGTGCTGTGTGGTGGTGCTGTGTGGTAGTGCTGGTGTGGTAGTGCTGGTGTGGTAGTTGCTGGTGTGGTGGTGCTGGTGTGGTAGTGCTGGTGTGGTGGTGCTGGTGTGGTAGTGCTGGTGTGGTGGTGCTGGTGTGGTGGTGCTGGAGGTAAGGTGCTGGTGTGTAGTGCTGGTGTGGTGGGTTGGGTGGTGGTGGTAGCTGTGTGGGTAGTGCTGGTGTGGAGTGCTGGTGGGTGGTGCTGGTGTGGTGTGCTGGTGTGGTAGTGCTGGTGTGTAGTGCTGTGTTGGTGGTGCTGGTGTGGTGGTGCTGGTGTGGTAGTGCTTGGTGTGGTAGTGCTGGTGTGGTAGTTGCTGGTGTGGTAGTGCTGGTGTGGTAAGTGCTGGGTGTGGTTGCTGGTGTGGTAGTCTGGTGTGGTGGTGCTGGTGTGGTGAGTGCTGGTGTGTGTGCTGGGTGGTGCTGGTGTGGTAGTGCTGGGTGTAGGCTGGTGTGGTGGTGTGTGGTGGCTGGTGTGGTGGTGCTGGTGTGGTAGTGCTGGTGTGGTGGTGCTGGTGTGGTGGTGCTGGGTGGTGTGCTGGTGTGGTAGTGCTGGTGTGGTAGTGCTGGTGTGGTGTGCTGGTGTGGTGTGCTGGTGTGGTAGTGCTGGTGTGGTAGTGCTGGTGTGTGTGTGCTGGTGTGGTAGTGCTGGTGTGGTGTTGGTGTGGATAGTGCTGGTGTGGTGGTGCTGGTGTGGTAGTGCTGGTGTGGTGGTGCTGGTGTGGTAGTGCTGGTGTGTGGTGCTGGGTGGTAGTGCTGGTGTGGTGGGGCTGGTGTGGTGTGCTGTGTGGTGGTGCTGGTGTGGTAGTGCTGGTGGTAGTGCTGGTGTGGTGGTGCTGTGAGTGTGGTGTGGTGGTGCTGGTGTGTAGTGCTGGTGTGGTAGTGCTGGTGTGGTAGTGTGGTGTGGTAGTGCTGGTGTGGTGGTGCTGGTGTGTAGTGCGTGTGTGTGCTGGTGTGGTAATGATGGTGTGGTAGTGCTGGTTGTGGTGCTGGTGTGGTGGTGCTGGTGGTAGTGCTGTGTGGTGTGCTGGTGTGGTAGTGCTTGGTGTGGTGTGCTGGTGTGTAGTGCTGGTGTGGTAGTGCTGGTGTGGTGGTGCTGGTGTGGTGTGCTGGTGTGGTAGTGCTGGTGTGGTGGTGCTGGTGTGGTAGTGCTGGTGTGGTGGTGCTGGTGTGGTAGTGCTGGTGTGGTGGTGCTGGTGTGGTAGTGCTGGGGTAGTGGTGTGGTGCTGGTGTGGTAGTGCTGGTGTGGTGTGCGTGTGGTAGTGCTGGTGTGTGGTGCTGGTGTGTAGCGGTGTGGTAGTGCTGGTGGTGTGCTGGTGTGTGGTGCTGGTGGTATGCTGGTGTGGTGTGCTGTGTGGTAGTGCTGGTGTGGTGGTGCTGGTGTGGTAGTGCTGGTGTGGTAGTGCTGGTGTGGTGGTGCTGGTGTGGTAGTGCTGGTGTGGTGGTGCTGGTGTGGTAGTGCTGGTAGTGGGAGGTATGAGAGGCGGTGCCCTGGACCTACCACCATAAACTAACTCTCCCCAGCCAGGAGACAAAAATAGCAGTGAACAAGAGGGAGAAAAGTTTGCATAGCAGAGAGAATAAGATGAGAAAGTGTATGTTATCACGGAAGGGAAGGAGGAACAGAAGCTTAGAGAAAAGTGAAGAAGGAACAAATAAAATGAAAGGAACAGTTGTAGAAAGAGGAATATGGTGATAAAGAGGAAGAAATGAAGTGAGATTAAGAGAAAGAGAGGAAGGGTTGAGAAAAGAAGCAAACGAGAGGAGATCAAGACGAATCCATAAGAATAGGCATGGAAGCTATTTTGACTGTCAGTGTTGTTATGCTGGCCAAGTGTGTCACCTTGTGCAAGTATTAGCTTCCCCTGCCCATACCACGTACTCACCTAGTTGTACTCACCTGTTTGTACTCACCTATTTGTGTTTGCAGGGGTGGAGTCATAGCTCCTGACGTGTACATGTGTCTGTGCGTGCGCCCTCGTGTGTGTGCGCGCGCTCGTGTGGGTTTAGGACCCACTTAATATTTGTATTTATATCTCTTTACAATTGTGACCAGGTGTGGACGTGTCAGTAGGTATTACTTTGTAATTTGTTCGTGATTATAACCATGTATAGGAGTGTTGATGGTTCATTACCTTTGTAACCTGTCATGACTGTGACCAGATCTACCTGGAGTTAATTACCTTTGTAACCTGTCATGACTGTGACCAGATCTACCTGGAGTTAATTACCTTTGTAACTTGTTCAGCTATCAAACTTGGGGTCCAGTCCCTGGACCCATTATGTACCTCTGTAATCTTTTGATTACCGCCCACAGGATGGATATGTGGTGACTACCGCCCATAGGATGGGTATGGGGTGACTACCACCCATAGGATGGGTATGTGGTGACTACCGCCCATAGGATGGGTATGGGGTGACTACCACCCATAGGATGGGTATGTGGTGACTACCGCCCATAGGATGGGTATGTGGTGACTACCGCCCATAGGATGGGTATGTGGTGACTACCGCCCATAGGATGGGTATGTGGTGACTACCGCCCATAGGATGGGTATATGGTGACTACCGCCCATAGAATGGGTATGGGGTGACTACCGCCCATAGGATGGGTATATGGTGACTGCCGCCCAAAGGATGGGTATGGGGTGACTACCGCCCATAGGATGGGTATGGGGTGACTACCGCCCACAGGATGGGTATATGGTGACTACCGCCCACAGGATGGGTATGGGGTGACTACCGCCCATAGGATGGGTATATGGTGACTACCGCCCACAGGATGGGTATATGGTGACTACCGCCCACAGGATGGGTATGGGGTGACTACCGCCCATAGGATGGGTATATGGTGACTACCGCCCACAAGATGGGTATGGGGTGACTACCGCCCATAGGGTGGGTATTGGGTGACTACCGCCCACAGGATGGGTATATGGTGACTACCGCCCACCAGGATGGGTATGGGGTGACTACCGCCCATAGGATGGGTAATATGGTGACTACCGCCCACAGATGGTATAATGGTGACTACCGCCCACAGGATGGGCATGGGGTGACTACCGCCCATAGGATGGGTATATGGTGACTACCGCCCACTGGATGGGTATGGGGTGACTACCGCCCATAGGGTGGGTATGGGGTGACTACCGCCCACAGGATGGGTATATGGTGACTACCGCCCACAGGATGGGTATGGGGTGACTACCGCCCATAGGATGGGTATATGGTGACTAGCGCCCACAGGATGGGTATGGGGTGACTACCGCCCATAGGATGGGTATATAGTGACTACCGCCCATAGGATGGGTATGGGGTGACTACCGCCCATAGGATGGGTAATATGGTGACTACCACCCATAGAATGGGTATGGGGTGACTACCGCCCATAGGATGGGTATATGGTGACTACCGCCCATAGGATGGGTATGCGGTGACTACCGCCCGTAGGATGAGTATGTGGTGACTACACCCATAGGATGGGGATGGGGTGACTACCGCCCATAGGATGGGTATATGGTGAACTACCACCCATAGGATGTGTTGCAACCCCTGAATGGGTTACAATGATTATTATGTATATATAAGGGTATATTACCTTTTCATATTTTTTTTATATTTCTTATATTTGCGAAATAGCTAAATCGTAAATGAAATGACTTTATTTTATATTTGACTGTTATATTCTTTTTTAAACTTATGTTGTTAGGATGTACATAATATGTACCATTAGTCTTGATGTCAACACTGTAATTATCCCCCTGTCCGCTCGTTATACGCCGCTTCTGACTGCAGTTGTCCACGTAGCTATCACGTGATCGAGGGGGGGGGTGTTCCTCACCTCGTGTGAAGTAGTCATCTGCTGGAGACTCGCTTGCGGGTTGGGACAGATTGTCTGTCTCATTAATCTTGGTTAGTTCTGTAGAACTTTGTTCACAGAACTTTGTAAAGACTTAGTGATTTTCGACGTGGTACTGAGGTTTTGTGTCACATAACACTCTGAGTACCTCGGGTCCTTAGCTATAGCTTCTGACCTAATTTTGACTGGTTTCTGTGCATTGTCACATCGGTTTTTCCTATCGAAACGTAGATTCAGTATTATGGGAGTTTTGTTAACTTTTGTGGAGGATCTTCAGAGGTCCCCCTACTTAGTGTCGTTATATTATCTCCTTGATCCTGATTGTGTCTCAGTCGCATATTGCATTGCAAATTGGGCTTACCCTTTCTTTGTTGTTCAAGCAGACTGTTCGGGTTTGCCAATGGGTCAAGAAGTTAGTTTAATTTGAGGACTTTGTCAGTCACTTGTTTAATCTTATTTCGAGTCTTGAGACATAGCTAACTACTTAAGAGCCTTACACGCATACACACACTTGTACATTTTGAAATATCTTATTAAATGTTAATGGTACCTGAGGTACTTAAGATTATAAAATGTGATATGTGCTTCAGCACAATAATATTGAACTCGAGAGATTGATTTATTTTGGATTGCTGTAATTAATTTACTTTGATAATATACCTCTAGACAACTTATAGCCCTTATAAATTTATTAAATTTTAATTTCTCTAGTTAGTAGCCTACCATTGTAATCCTGAAGCACTATTGAACCATACTGAATTTTAATGGATAATTGGACAAGGATACTGACTACTTGTTACGAAAACCCAGTAACAGGCTGGATGCTAAAGGGGCAGTCCTTCCTAGTATTCACGGGAGATCTCTAAGCTTTTAGAATCGCTTTTTTGTAAAAAAATGGGGGCCTGTCCGGGATGCTCTTGATCCAAGGTGTTGGAGAAGTTGTCCAGTTTGACATACTAGTACTTCTTTTATCAAACACTTTGAGTACTTTCCTAATCTGAAGACTTTGAGTTTAGGCTTGTACAACATACCAAGTGGATGTATGTACCTGACTGAGTCTCTTGATCCAAGGAGATGGAAAATACTGTATGAGCTCTAGCTCTAAGACAACTAACACTAAAATTCCTATTGGGATTATAGTTCCCATAATCACTCCCCTCGTAGTACAATTATTTCGTGATGTCAAAGTGAAACATTTAAATTTTGAACTCTGACTTTGTCTGATTAAGTACTTTAAAATTTCAGACGTGTTGGCGATTAGCCAAAATCTCGGTGTGACGTATAACAGGAATTACACCGCAGAAACCCTGTCAGAGCGTTTAAATTAAAGATATATGTTCCTGCCATACAGAGATGTCTGATTATGATTCAGTTTCAGAAAGCCTAGTGTCACAATTAGGAAATAGGCCTCTATTGATGAAGATGAAAGAGCAACTAGACAGAAGTGAGCCAATTCGACCTAGTGTAGATCTTTCTCGCTCGCTCCTTCCTTCACTGACACAATAGTACAGAGTTAAGCTGGTATACTAAGCCTCACGCTAGTACTGTGTATGCTACACCTGTATTTACTTATCCTAGACCAATCTAGACACTCTAGAGACGCTGACCAAGTGTCCGACCTAAGGACCGTCCAGACCATTTTAATTTCCCTACTCCTCCTTTACCCACGGTCCCTATCTCTCAGAACAGTTTGAGAGGTTTGAACGCCCTTATGTTGCAGACTGCACAAAAGAGGCACAGAGGAAATTGAACGAAGAAGTTTTCCCAAAAGAGAAAATGTTCGTCTGTTAAGACAACAGACTGAAAAGATCACGGGACACTTTAATGTGCAGAAAGCTGCATCCAGGGTTTTCCAAAATTTTTTTTTGAAAGTGACTTAGACACCTATTTTAAAGTGTTTAGAACCAGGCACGTGCTATGAACGGCCACGTAAGCACTGGGAAAACATTGCTGCATACAGCATTGACAGGAAAAGCTCAAACCTGTACTGCAGCTTTGCCATTTGCTAAGTAATTAGTTATGACCTGTCAACAAACTATTCTAGAGACCATATAACTTTTACCTTAATTTTAATCAAGAGCAATTCGTACGTTACAACGACGACAAAAACAAACTTGTGTAGAGTTTGGCTCGTGAGGAAAAAGTTGCATTTGAGAGGTGGACTAGAGCTGCCAAGCGTAACAACACGGCAGCCTTGTTCAGTTTGTTACTACACGAAGAGTTTAACAACTGATTCTGCGGACGTACAAGAATATCTGATCGATCATACACCCTCGGATATTCTGGAAACGCAGCATTAGCAGACAATTACGAGATTTCTCACAAACTTGTACGTACTAAAACACAAAGAAACAAGGTACAAAAATTGTCCCCAGAATTGGCAACCTAAATCAGCTGCTCATTGCCGTCCTGATTACCTGCTACTGTAACTTCTCGACCTTTACCAGGAAAACTCACAATCCTGAATCTGTCTCTGTGGCTAGACAGAAATCTGATATCGAGAAGAAGAAAGTTAAATGTACCAATTGAACAGAAAAGGACATACTAGAGAGTATTGCTAATAAGTTAGAAAGAGATACGAGAAACAGTCATGCGGCTGGTGCCCCCCACTCAAGTCGTATCCTCCCCTTTTCCCTGTAACAAAGACACCAAAGCCTAGCAATGCCTCTGATCCTACGTTTTAGATAATGTTACTCAGGATAGATGACTAGCGTCAGAAAGTGTATCTGACGAGAAGATTCGTTCAGCGATGATCCTTACTTTTCGAGAAAATAAAGTAGGATTTGACGAATCACATCTAACTGAGATAATTTCTTTCAGAGACACTGGCATTATCTCACGTTATAAGAGAGATGACTGCCCTTACTGACGATACCTATTGCAAGATAATGCATTGTTAGAAGCCTATGGAGGGCTGTTATAAAGTGCCTCTGCACAAAGTTTATATTGAAACAAGCTATTATATTGGTTATATTTCAGTGGGTATATCCATGGGTATTTCCCTCAGTCAGTGGGCTTGTGATAGGGAACGATATCCTTCATGCGGTATATGTAAAGAACCACTTGTGATTGCTAATAACACTGATGATAATTATGCCATTGAAGCTTGTAAGAGAAACCTATTTTATTTCCTCTCACGCAATTACTAAGCTATGTCCAAAAATTCAACAACCATCCCCTTTTCTCCTGTTGAGTTAGTGGATGACAAAGATTTGGGGTTGAATATGTTGTTTTGTGACGCTCTGCGCCAGGGTCATTTAACACTGACTCCCCCCGGGCATCAACCCCAGTCAGGACACAACTGACCATTAAATTTTCTAACTCATGATGATTTAATCAAGGATCAGTTTGTTGATCAGTCACTGGAAAGACTGAGAGATATAGCATTACTGAGAGTGAAGCAAAGGATCTCGATAATTGTTACCATTATAGTAACGGTGTACTGATAAGAAAAAAAACATTTAAGTTATCAGCTGATAGTGTTTCCCCCACATCAAGCATTCGTATGTACCAGTTACATTTCGTGAACAAGCCATTGATTTTGCTCACAATAGTCCCATAGGAGGACATTTGGTGTCAAGAAGACACTCGGTAAACTGGCAAAACATTTTACTTGGCCAAAGATGAAGGGAAAAAGTAGCTGATCATGTGCGACGTTTGCCACGTTGTCAAATGACAGGCAAGCCAGCGCACTCACCTCCACCTACACCCTCACTATGAGCTCTAGTAGCCCAAAATTCAGTTCAAACTGGACAAGTGATTGTTCAAACTCGTTCAAAAGGTTGAAGCATCTGCTTTCCTCTGCTCCAGTGTTGAGTCCAATTTCAATCTTCCCTCTTTTTACATATAGATGCAGTTTTTTATGGGATGGGTGCTGTCAACATCCACTGATATTCTCCATCCTATATGTTACTATCACAAGCTCAAACGACACCAAAAAATTATGCTATAAACTCTTGTGGGTCCTTTGAACATTTTGACGAGTATTTGGCACTTCCCCATTTAAAATTTACGTAATTTAATGCCCAAATACCTTTTGTTTCTTGCTAATGCAAATTCAGTAAAGTAACTTAAATCCCTCCAGCCCATATTAACTATATATACTCATTCATGTCCCAATTATTAATTAATAATCACAGTAATGTTTTTGTAGGAGGAGACAAGCTGAGTTTTGAGTGGGTATTGTGGTGCGGTGATGTACTGCGTGACGCAACACTGTCCTGTCGCAGACCCCCCCCCTCACTACACACCTTAAGCTGTTTCATACTCAGATGTTCATACTGCCTCGCATTCCACAACCACTACTTAAGAGGGGAATGCAGTCCCCTCTACTATTCGAGCCTAAACGTGCCCTCCTTGTCAGCGCTAACCTGTCTCTACACTGATGTACATAACCACGAATGAAGAGATACGATACTGTGTACTGCCCTAGTACTGGGGGCATATCCTAGTGACGGACGCTGTGAAATTGTAGAGGTGCTTGGCACAAGAAAAGACTCATTAATATTTATATTGATATAATATTGATATGAGTAACCAGAAAATAATGTGAAAGACATTCATGCAACTCCTAGTGCAAACCCTTTTGTCGTTTTGGGGGGGGGGTGTTGCAACCCCTGAATGGGTTACAATGATTATTATGTATAATAATGTATATTACCTTTTCTTTTAAATTTTTTATATTGTTTAAATATTTGCGATAATAAAATAAATCGTAAATGAAATGACATTATATTATTATTTGACTGTTATATTGTTTTTTTTAGCTTATGTTGTTAGGATGTACATAATATGTGCTCAGTTAGTCTTGATTGTCAAACTACTGTAATTATCGCTTGTCGCTCGTTATACTGCCGGCTTCTGAGCTGCAGTTGTCCACGTAGCTATCACTGATCGAGGGGGGTGCCCCTCACCTCTCGTGAAGTTTTCAGTCTGCTCTAGACTCACTTGTTGGTTGGACAATTGTCTGTCTCATTATTCTTGTTAGTTCTGTTAGAACTTTGTTCACAGAACATTGTAAAGACTTTAGGGATTTTCGACGTTGTACTGGGGTTTTGTTGTCACATAGACACCTCTGAGTATCTCAGGTCCTTAGCTATAGCTTCTGACCTAATTTTGTACTGGTTTCTGTGCATTGCCCACAGTCGGGTTTTCCTTATGCAGAACGTAGATTCAGTATTATGGGGAGTTTTGTAACTTTTGTGGAGGATCTGCAGAGGGTCCCTACTTAGTGTCTTTATATTATCTCCTTTTCCTGATTGTGTTGCAGTCGCTTGATATTGCATTGCTATTGCTTAGCATTCTTTTGTTGTTCAAGCAACTGACGGGGTTGCCAGTCGGTCAAGAAGTTAGTTATATTTGAGGACTTGGGGGGGTCAGTTCACTTGTTTAAGTCTTATTCGGCTTGAGACATAGCTAACTACTCAGAGCACTTACACGCATACACAGGCCTAACTTGTACAGATATTTGTAATATCTTATGAGAATGTTATTGTACCTGACGTACTTAAGAATTATAAATTGAATAATGTGCTTTCAGCACAATAAATGAACTCGGGAGATTGATTTTATTTGATTGCTGTAATTAATTTTAAATTGATAATATACCTCTAGACAACTTACTGCTTAATAAAATATATTAAATTTTAATTTCTCTAGTTAGTAGCCTACAGTTGTCATCCCTACAAGCAGCTATTAACAATACTGATTTATAATGGATAATTGGACAAGGATACTGACTACTTGTAACGAAAACCAGTACAGGCCTGGATGCTAGAAGGGCAGTCCTTTCTAGTATTCACTGGAGATCTCTAAAAGCTTTTAGAATCGCGTTTTTTGTACAACTTCCAATTGTGACCTCTTGTGCGTTGTCCCATCTCTGAACATCCTGTCTTTGTCCACCTTGTCTATTCCCGCGCAGTATTTATATTGTCTTATCATGGTGCCTCCCGGGACCCTCCGGCCTCCCAGTGTCGTCAGGCCGAATTTCCCTCAACCTTTCTTCGTAGACAATCCCGTAGCTCTGGACTAGTCTTGTTGCAACCCTTTGCACTTTCCTCCTAATTTTCTGACGTGCTTGACAAGGTGTGGAATCCAACTGGTGCTGCATACTCCAGTATGGGCCCTGACGTAAATGGTATACAGGGTCTTGAACGACTCCTTACTGAGGTATCGAACGCTAACCGTAGTTTGCCAGGCGCCCGTATGCTCAGCAGTTATCTGATATATTGTGCGCCTCAGAATATGCTCGGTGTTATACTCTCACTCACCCCCAGATCTTTTCTTAGTGAGCTATGCAGTCTTTGGCCATCAAAACTATATTGGTGTCCGCGGTCCTTCTTGCACCCTTCCCAATCTTCAATTGACTTTGCATTTGGCAGGGTTTAAACTCAAGGAGCCAGTTGCTGACCAGCTTGCAGCCTGGTCCAGGTCTCTTTGTAGTCCTGCCTGATCCACATCCGATTTGATTCTTCTCATTAACTTCACATCATCTGCAAACCAAGGACACTTCTAAGTCTAATCCTTCCGTTAATTCGTTCACATATACCAAGAACAGCACAGGTCCTAGGACTGCCCCAGTGGGACCCCGGTCGTCACAGATGCCCAGTGTGATACCTCATCCCGTATCATGACTCGTTGTTGCCTCACTGTCAGGTAATTCTCTGATTCCATTGCTATTCCCTTCCTGTTATATGTGGGTGCCTGCTCCTCTATTTCTGCACTAATCCTTGTGGGGAACTGTGTCGAATGGCCTTCTTGGTAGTCCAAGAAAATGCAATCGAATCCCCTCTCTCGTGTCTTACTTCTGAACTTGGTCATAAACTTCAGAAGGTTTGGTGGACACAGGATTTACCTTCCATGAATCCATGCTGGTTGTCTTTATATCTTGTCCGTTCCAGGTGCTCCACCACTCTACCACCTGATCAACTTTCTCCTGACTTTGCATAACTATACACTCAGTGAACACATGGAATCGTAATTTGGTGCCACTTTTCTGTCTCCTATTTAAAAGTGGTAACTACATTTTGCGTCTTCCGTACCTCAGGTAGTTGCCCAGTTTTTCAAGGGATATGTTGAAGATTGGTGGTTAATGGCACACACAGTATATCTGCTCCCTACATGAGGACCCACGGGGAACTGTCCGGTGTTATTGCCTTTGAGATATCAAGGTCACTTAGCAGCATCCTTTCTTCACCTCGTCCTCAGTTGTGTCACATCATCCAGCACTTATTGGTCTATTCCCTGTTGGTGTCCCTCTCTGTCCTGTCTTCCCAGAGTACTGCCTGTCTCCAACTGTGAATACTTCCTTAATCTCGTGTTTGAGCTTCTCGCATACCTCTGAAACCGCTTCTTGTGAGTTCCCGCACATTTCCTCAATGTGTGCGTGTGTGTGTGTACTCACCTAGGTTTGTGGTTGCAGAGTCAGGTCTGGCTCCTGACCCCGCTCTTCATTGGGCGCTACTTGGGTCACATCTCCCTGCCCATGAGCTTTACACCCACTGCTTAAAGCTATGAATGGATGCTGCCTCCACTACCCCCCGCTTCCCAAACTATTCCATTTCCTGACGATAAACTGTGACTGAAGAATTACTTCTAACATTTCCCCCCTGGATGATTCCCATCTGTGTTTTCAACTTCCAACGTGCCCCTTGTTGCTGCTGGAGTTACCCTGGAGAGAGTTCCCGGGGTCAACGCCCCCGCGGCCCGGTCTGTGACCTGCCTCTGAGTGGATCATAGCCTGATCAACCAGGCTGTTGCTGCTGGCTGCACGCAGCTGTGTCCCATCTCGGGACCATTCTGTCTCTGTCTACCTTGTCAGTCTCCTCTCCTCTCAGTGTTCGCATCGCTATTGGGCCGTGCGGACGTGCTTCGCAGTAGCTCCTGATTGAGTTTTAGGCATTTGCGCAGTGTTGACGTGTACTTGGCTCTGCTGTGAAGACCTGTTAACACAACCAGTGATACTCTAAAACCCACCGTGTATTTTGATAACACCACCAGTGATACCCCGACAAACCACCAGTGATACTCTGCCCAACAAAACCCAGTGATACTCGGGACAACACAACCAGTGAACTCTGACACACAAACATGATACTCTGCAACACAACCATGTACCTGCAACACAACCAGGAACTCTGACAACCAACCCAGTAATACCTAACAACACAACCAGTGGTACTCTGAAACCCTAAGTGAGTTTTGAAAAACCCCTAAGTGATACTCTGACAACACAACAGTGATACTCTGACAACACCACCAGTGATACTCTGACAACACAACCAGTGATACTCTGACAACACCACCAGTCATACTCTGACAACACAACCAGTGATACTCTGACAACACCATAAGTGATACTCTGACAACACCACCAGTGATACCCTGACAACACAACCAGTGGTACTCTGATAACACAACCAGTGGTACTCTGACAACACAACCAGTGATACTTTGACAACACAACCAGTGATACTCTAACAACACCATAAGTGATACTATGACAACACCATAAATGATACTCTGACAACACAACCAGTGATACTTTGACAACACCACCAGTGATACTCTGACAACACCACCAGTGACACTCTGACAACACAACCAGTGATACTCTGACAACACAACCAGTGATACTCTGACAACACAACCAGTGATACTCTGACAACACAACCAGCGATACCCTGACAACACAACCAGTGATACTCTGACAGCACCACCAGTGATACTCTGACATCATCAGTGACAATCTGACTCCACCAGTGATATTCTAGCACCACCAGTGATGTTTTGACACCACTAGTGATGTTGTGACACAACCTGTGACATTCTAACACCACCAGTGACAGTCTGACCCCCAACAGTGACAGTCTGACCCCCAACAGTGATAGTTTGACGCCAGCAGTGACAGTCTGACGCCAACAGCGAAAGTCTGACGACAACAGTGAAATTCTGACGCCAATAGTGACATTCTGACGCCAATAGTGACAGTCTGACGCCAACAGTGACATGCTCACGCCATCAGTGACAGTCTGACCTCCAACAGTGACATTCTGATGCCAACAGTGGCAGTCTGACGCCAACAGTGACAGTCTGACCCCCCAACAGTGGCATTCTGACGCAAGCAGTGACAATCTGACGCCAACAGTGACAGTCTGACGCCTAACGGAGACAGTCTGACGCCAACAGTGTTCGCATCGCTATTGGGCCGTGCGGACGTGCTGCGCAGTAGCTCCTGATTGAGTTGGCTTTTGCGCAGTGTTGACGTGTACTTGGCTCTGTGAAGACCTGTTTGTGCGCTCTCTAGAATTGAAGCAAGATGCCCTCCATCGAGCAACTTTACCAACAGCTTAAGGAAGAATTGAGGTTGGCGAATTTGGAAATTCGGCGACTGACCGAGGAAAACAAGAAGATTCGTAGTAGTCCTCCTGTTTTAAGTCCTCAGGTCAAGAAGGGAAACTGGTCAGTGGCTGGACAGCAGGGAAAGAAGTTGACGATCAAGAAGACGAATGGGAAAAGGGAGAAACGATGAAGAAGAAAAGATCTTGCCATGGAAACTGTTGTGGAAACATCCAATACATTCTCAGTGCTACCCGACGAATGTGAGTCGACTACTGGGAACGACACGACGAAAGACATTAAGGAAGGTAAGAATATTGTTGTTGTTGGGATAGCCAAGTTAGGTAAAATGGATAGGGCGTTCTGCTTGAAGAGACAGGAGTAGGAGACAGAGAGTTTGCTTTCCTGGGGCTGGAATGGAGGATATTGTTAGCCGTCTGGATGACATCATGAGAGGTAATGGGAACAATCCTATTATCTGTCTCAGTGCTGGAGCAACGATGTTGGCAGACGTAGGAGTTTAGGACCTGAAATTAGCAGTATAGGTCAGCAATAGAAATAATTAGAAGTAAGGGTGGGAACCCTCTCATATGTGGTATTTTGCCAGGGAGGGAGTTGGAAATGAATGGTTGTCCAGGGCAATTGGTGTCAATTGCTGCTGGACAAATACTGTAAGGAAAATGCGGTAACATTCATTGACAACTGGACCTCTTCTATGGCAGAAGTGACATGTATGCTAGGGATGGGGTTCATTTATCTAGGTGTGGGGTGGGAGCACTGGCAACTGCATTGGGGGGAGCAGTTAGGACTTTAAACTAGGAATAGTTAGTGGTATGGGTTTTGGCAGGAAAACAGTGAAGTCCCAGTGTAGTAATATTACGAGTTTTAGGGGAACTAGTAAAATAAGAACGAGATAGATATTGAAAAGCCAGGGACCTTGGGTGATAAGGACAGTAATAGGTTTAGTAGAAAATAGAAATGAGCAGGAAGGGTAAAGAGAAAGGAGAGTCTTTCAATGTTTATTATGCTAATTGCCGTAGTGCTAGGAATAAGATGGACGAGTTGAGATTAGTTCTAAATGTAGGTAACATTGATGTATTTGCCTTAACTGAGACGTGGTTTAATTCAAAAAGTCGGGACATGCCTGCGAATGTCTATTCAGGGTTTTAAATTGTTCCAAGAAGATAGAAGTATTGGGAGGGGGGTGGGGTGGCATTGTATGTCCGAGATCGCTTGAACTGTTGCATAAAAACGGGTATTAAGTCTGAATTAACACATACAGAGTCTGTTTGGATAGAATTTTCAGAGGGGCATGAAAAACTGATTTTAGGAGTGATATACCGTCCCCCAAACTTAGATAGGGACCAAGGGAAACTACTATGGGGGAAATTGTTAAGGCCACAAGGCACGATAATGTAGTAATTCTAGGAGACTTTAACGTTAGTCATGTTGATTGGAATTTCTTGACTGGGAATTTAGAATCATACGACTTCTTAGAAGTATTTCAGGATTGTTTTTGAAGCAGTTTGTGACAGAACCTACAAGGGGAAATAACCTGCTTGACTTAGTTATGGCAAACAATGAATCCCTTTTAAAATTTAAATTTTCAGAGGAACTGGGTATAGCGACCAAAAATAAATTTACATTAGCTTGAATGAAGTACGATAGTAGCGATAACCCAGAACAGCCCCAAATTTTCGCTTAGCAGATTACAGGGCTAGAGAACATTTTAAAATTGTTGACTGGGGTAACGAAGAGAGCATCAATATGCAGTTTTCTGAAACACTATACATGCTGCTCAAAAGCGTTTACCCTTTAAAAAGAAATTAGACAAATAGAAAGACCCAAAAGGATGAAAAATAGGCTCAAAATCTATGGGGCATAAGAAAGGAATTTATAGGCGTATCAAAAGGGGTGAGGGCATCATGAACAGTATTTTTGCATTAAGAGGGACTTAAAAAAGGGGATAAAAAAAGCTAAGGGGGACTATGAAATTAAAATTTGCTGGGGATTCTAAAACAACCCCAAAAAGTTTTTTCCAGGTCTATAGAAAAAAATTTAGAGTTTGATAGGTCCCCTTAAAAATAACTAGGGGCACCTTCTGACAAGAGAATGAAATGTGCTTGTTTTAAAAAATTTTTTTTCTCTCGTTTTTAAAAGGGAAACACAAACAATTTTCCCAAAATTTAAATTTTTTACAGTGGGCAAAGAAGATAAATTAAAGGGAACTCACAGTCACTATGAGATGGTTTGAGCAAAAACAACGAAGCAAATAAGTCCCGGGTCCTGATGATTTTTTTTCAAGGGTTCTTAAAAGCAAAATGGAACTCGGGAAAACCATTAACTAAATTTTTTTTACCTTCAAACGGGTGTAGTGTTTGATAGGGGGAAGATGGCTAATGTAATCCTTTTTTAAAACGGGACAAGTGTTACCGTCAAATTACCCCCCAATAACCGACCTAAATTTGTAGGCAAATTACTAGAGTCAATTTTAAATGAGATTATAAAAAGCCATCTCGATAAGCAAGCTTGATTAAAGATACTCAGCATGGATTACAAGAGGCCGGTCTTGTCTAACAAAATTTTTTAACTTTTTCAGAAGCTTTTGAGGTGTTGACCATGATAAAGAATTTTTATTTTTACTTTGATTTTTGAAGGGTTTTTTATAGAGTTCCGCACAAAAGACTGAAAGAAAGTGGCAGCTCATGGCATTGGGGGGGAAAAATGCTTCGTGGATCGAATCAGGCTCCAGACTGGGAAGCGAGAGTTCCATAAAAGGGGTTAAATCCGGTGGGATCTGTAACAAGTGGGGTTCCACAGGGATCATCTTGGGCCCGTTTTGTTTAAAATATAATCAATGATCTTGATGAGGGGAATTTCTATGATATAGCAAAATTCGCCAGATCAAAATGGAGGGTAAAATTTATTCAAAGTGATGTTAGGGAACTTTAAAAGTTTTAGACAAACCTTTCTTGGTCAGAAAAATGGGGATGCAGTTCAATTAGATAAATGCAAGGGTTTTGAACTTGGGAGTGCCCATAAACCTAGACTTATAAGTTAAAGATGAGAAATTAGCCAACAGATTGCGAAAAAAGGGCTTGGGGTTTGGGGAGCAGCAACCTTAAAACCCAAACAGCAAAGCTAAGCGTACGTAATAAGGCAAATAGATTACTGGGATTTATATCAAGAAGTGTAAGCAACAGAAGTCCAGAGGTCATTCTGCAGCTTTATACATCATTAGTAAGGCCTCACCTAGATTATGCAGCTCAGTTCTGGTCTCCGTATTACAAATGGACATAAATTCGTTAGAAAATACATTCAGCGTAGGATGACTAAATTAATACATAGCATCAGAAATCTTCCTTATGAAGAAAGATTGAAGACTCTTAAGTTACATTCACTTGTTAGACGAAGAATGTGGGGAGACCTGATCGAAGTGTATAAGTGGAAGATAGGTATTAATAAAGGGGATATTAATAAGGTCTTGAGGATGTCTCTCCAAGAGAGAACGCGCAGTAATGGATTTAAATTAGATAAGTTTAGATTTAGAAAGGACATAGGAAAGTATGGTTTGGAAATAGGGTAGTTGATGAGTGGAACAGTCTACCTAGTTGGGTATTGAGGCGTAGGACTTTGGGTAGTTTCAAATCTAGGTGTGGATAAGTATATGAGTGGGAGGGGTTGGATTTGAGTGGGACTTTCACATCAGAGCTTATTTCTTGGGTGGCATTGAAAATTGGGTTGGGCAAATGTTTTGTTAGTGGGATGAATTGTAAAGGACCTGCCTAGTATGGGCCAGCAGGCCTCCTGCAGTGTTCCTCCTTTCTTATGTTCTTATGTTCTTATGTTAACAGTGACAGTCTGACGCCATCAGTTGCAGTCTGACGCCAACAGTGACAATCTGACGCCAACAGTGAGAGTCTGACGCCAACAGTGGCAGTCTGAAGCCAACAGTGACAGTCTGACGCCAACAGTGACAGTGTGACACCAACAGTGACAGTCTGACGCCATCAGTGGCAGTCTGACGCCATCAGTGACAGTCTGACGCCAACAGTGACAGTCTGACGCCAACAGTGACAGTCTGACGAATAAAGTGACAGTCTGACGCCAACAGTGACAGTCAGATGCCAAAAGTGACAGTCTGACGCCAACAGTGGCAGTCTGACGCCATCAGTGACAGTCTGACGCCAACAGTGACAGTCTGACGAATAAAGTGACAGTCTGACGAATACAGTGACAGTCTGACGCCAACAGTGACAGTCAGATGCCAACAGTGACAGTCTGACGCCAACAGTGACAGTCTGACGCCAACAGTGACAGTCTGACGCCAGCAGTGACAGTCTGACGCCAACAGTGACAGTCTGACGCCAGCAGTGACCTAACTTACATTAAGTTAACCAAATTTTATCTAACATAACCTAACTTAAAACTGTGAACAACTTTTGTAAATTTAAATGGAGGGTTTAGGAAAGTGTTAATAATAATAATAATAATAATAATAATAATAATAAGAAGAAGAAGAAGAAGAAGAAGAAGAAGAAGAAGAAAAAAAAAAAGAAGAAAAAAAGAGAGAAGTAGAAGAAAAAGAAGAAGAAGAAGATAAGAAGAAAAGAAGAGAAAAAAAGAAAAGAAAAAAGAAAAAAAAAGAAGTAAGAAGAAAAGAAGAAGTAGAAAGAAGAAGAAGAAAGAAGAAGAAAAAAGAAGAAGAAAAGAAAAAGAGAAAAAGAAAAAAGAAGAAGAAGAAGAAGAAGAAGAAGAAGAAGAAGAAGAAGAAGAAGAAGAAGAAAAGAAGAAGAAAAAAGAAGAAGAAAAAAGAAGAAGAGAAGAAGAAGAAGAAGAAAGAAGAAGAAGAGAAGAAGAAGAAGAAGAAGAAAAGAAGAAGAAGAAGAAGAAAAAGAAGAAAAAAAAGAAGAAAAAGAAGAGAAGAAGAAGAAGAAGAAGAGAGAAGAAGAAGAAGAAAAAGAAGAAGAAAAGAAAAGAAAAAGTAAAAAAGAAGAAGAAGAAGAAGGAAGAAGAAGAAAGAAGAAAAAGAGAAGAAAAAGAAGAAGAAGAAGAAGAAGAAGAAGAAGAAGAAGAAGAAGAAGAAGAAGAAGAAGAAGAAGAAAAATGAGAATAAGAACAATAAGAATATTAAAAACAGTAACATGATGATGATGATGGTTATAATGATGATGATAATGATGATGATGATGACGGCAATACAAAACAATAAACATATTACAGTAAAAATCAAGATAGTTGGTACACTCGACATGTGCCTTCTGCTCCCCTCTCATTATTCCACATTCCCTTCCTCACCCCTTTACCCTTCACTCTGGGTGAAGGGAAGGGCAGATATTGAACTAAGTGAAGGGAAGTGTAGCAGGTCAGCGGGAAGCTGCGGACTTACAAAGCCAATCATGACTGATCCTGCCTCATCAGGTCCTGATTCACCCCACTTACGTCCTGAGCAAGTTGAGGGGTAGGATGATTGTAGGGAAGACTGAAGGATGATTGTAGGGAAGACTGAAGGATGATTGTAGGGAAGACTGAAGGAAGATTGTAGGGAAGACTGAAGGATGATTGTAGGGAAGACTGAAGGATGATTGTAGGGAAGACTGAAGGATGATTGTAGGGAAGACTGAAGGATGATTGTAGGGAAGACTGAAGGATGATTGTAGGGAAGACTGAAGGATGATTGTAGGGAAGACTGAAGGATGATTGTAGGGAAGACTGAAGGAAGATTGTAGGGAAGACTGAAGGATGATTGTAGGGAAGACTGAAGGATGATTGTAGGGAAGACTGAAGGAAGATTGTAGGGAAGACTGAAGGATGATTGTAGGGAAGACTGAAGGATGATTGTAGGGAAGACTGAAGGATGATTGTAGGGAAGACTGAAGGAAGATTGTAGGGAAGACTGAAGGATGATTGTAGGGAAGACTGAAGGATGATTGTAGGGAAGACTGAAGGATGATTGTAGGGAAGACTGAAGGAAGATTGTAGGGAAGACTGAAGGATGATTGTAGGGAAGACTGAAGGATGATTGTAGGGAAGACTGAAGGATGATGTAGGGAAGACTGAAGGATGATTGTAGGGAAGACTGAAGGATGATTGTAGGGAAGACTGAAGGAAGATTGTAGGGAAGACTGAAGGATGATTGTAGGGAAGACTGAAGGATGATTGTAGGGAAGACTGAAGGATGATTGTAGGGAAGACTGAAGGATGATTGTAGGGAAGACTGAAGGATGATTGTAGGGAAGACTGAAGGATGATTGTAGGGAAGACTGAAGGATGATTGTAGGGAAGACTGAAGGATGATTGTAGGGAAGACTGAAGGATGATTGTAGGGAAGACTGAAGGATGATTGTAGGGAAGACTGAAGGATGATTGTAGGGAAGACTGAAGGATGATTGTAGGGAAGACTGAAGGATGATTGTAGGGAAGACTGAAGGATGATTGTAGGGAAGACTGAAGGATGATTGTAGGGAAGACTGAAGGATGATTGTAGGGAAGACTGAAGGATGATTGTAGGGAAGACTGAAGGATGATTGTAGGGAAGACTGAAGGATGATTGTAGGGAAGACTGAAGGATGATTGTAGGGAAGACTGAAGGATGATTGTAGGGAAGACTGAAGGATGATTGTAGGGAAGACTGAAGGATGATTGTAGGGAAGAACTGAAGGATGATTGTAGGGAAGACTGAAGGATGATTGTAGGGAAGACTGAAGGAAGATTGTAGGGAAGACTGAAGGATGATTGTAGGGAAGACTGAAGGATGATTGTAGGGAAGACTGAAGGAAGATTGTAGGGAAGACTGAAGGATGATTGTAGGGAAGACTGAAGGATGATTGTAGGGAAGACTGAAGGATGATTGTAGGGAAGACTGAAGGAAGATTGTAGGGAAGACTGAAGGATGATTGTGGGGAAGACTGAAGGATGATTGTAGGGAAGACTGAAGGATGATTGTAGGGAAGACTGAAGGAAGATTGTAGGGAAGACTGAAGGATGATTGTAGGGAAGACTGAAGGATGATTGTAGGGAAGACTGAAGGATGATTGTAGGGAAGACTGAAGGATGATTGTAGGGAAGACTGAAGGATGATTGTAGGGAAGACTGAAGGAAGATTGTAGGGAAGACTGAAGGATGATTGTAGGGAAGACTGAAGGATGATTGTAGGGAAGACTGAAGGATGATTGTAGGGAAGACTGAAGGAAGATTGTAGGGAAGACTGAAGGATGATTGTAGGGAAGACTGAAGGATGATTGTAGGGAAGACTGAAGGATGATTGTAGGGAAGACTGAAGGAAGATTGTAGGGAAGACTGAAGGATGATTGTAGGGAAGACTGAAGGATGATTGTAGGGAAGACTGAAGGAAGATTGTAGGGAAGACTGAAGGAAGATTGTAGGGAAGACTGAAGGAAGATTGTAGGGAAGACTGAAGGAAGATTGTAGGGAAGACTGAAGGAAGAGTGTAGGGAAGACTGAAGGATGATTGTAGGGAAGACTGAAGGAAGATTGTAGGGAAGACTGAAGGAAGATTGTAGGGAAGACTGAAGGATGATTGTAGGGAAGACTGAAGGAAGATTGTAGGGAAGACTGAAGGATGATTGTAGGGAAGACTGAAGGAAGATTGTAGGGAAGACTGAAGGAAGAATTGTAGGGAAGACTGAAGGAAGATTGTAGGGAAGACTGAAGGAAGATTGTAGGGAAGACTGAAGGATGATTGTAGGGAAGACTGAAGGAAGATTGTAGGGAAGACTGAAGGATGATTGTAGGGAAGACTGAAGGAAGATTGTAGGGAAGACTGAAGGAAGATTGTAGGGAAGACTGAAGGATGATTGTAGGGAAGACTGAAGGAAGATTGTAGGGAAGACTGAAGGATGATTGTAGGGAAGACTGAAGGAAGATTGTAGGGAAGACTGAAGGAAGATTGTAGGGAAGACTGAAGGAAGATTGTAGGGAAGACTGAAGGAAGATTGTAGGGAAGACTGAAGGAAGATTGTAGGGAAGACTGAAGGAAGATTGTAGGGAAGACTGAAGGAAGATTGTAGGGAAGACTGAAGGAAGATTGTAGGGAAGACTGAAGGATGATTGTAGGGAAGACTGAAGGAAGATTGTAGGGAAGACTGAAGGATGATTGTAGGGAAGACTGAAGGAAGATTGTAGGGAAGACTGAAGGAAGATTGTAGGGAAGACTGAAGGATGATTGTAGGGAAGACTGAAGGATGATTGTAGGGAAGACTGAAGGAAGATTGTAGGGAAGACTGAAGGAAGATTGTAGGGAAGACTGAAGGAGATTGTAGGGAAGACTGAAGGAGATTGTAGGGAAGACTGAAGGAAGATTGTAGGGAAGACTGAAGGAAGATTGTAGGGAAGACTGAAGGAAGATTGTAGGGAAGACTGAAGGAAGATTGTAGGGAAGACTGAAGGAAGAGAAAAAGGAAATTGTAGGGAAGACTGAAGGAAGATTGTAGGGAAGACTGAAGGAAGATTGTAGGGAAGACTGATGGAAGATTGTAGGGAAGACTGAAGGATGATTGTAGGGAAGATGAAGGATGATTGTAGGGAAGACTGAAGGATGATTGTAGGGAAGACTGAAGGAAGATTGTAGGGAAGACTGAAGGAAGATTGTAGGGAAGACTGAAGGAAGATTGTAGGGAAGACTGAAGGAAGATTGTAGGGAAGACTGAAGGAAGATTGTAGGGAAGACTGAAGGAAGATTGTAGGGAAGACTGAAGGAAGATTGTAGGGAAGACTGAAGGAAGATTGTAGGGAAGACTGAAGGAAGATTGTAGGGAAGACTGAAGGAAGATTGTAGGGAAGACTGAAGGAAGATTGTAGGGAAGACTGAAGGAAGATTGTAGGGAAGACTGAAGGAAGATTGTAGGGAAGACTGAAGGAAGATTGTAGGGAAGACTCAAGGAAGATTGTAGGGAAGACTGAAGGAAGATTGTAGGGAAGAGGAAGACTGAAGGAGGATTGTAGGAAGAGGAAGACTGAAGGAGGATTGTAGGAAAAGGAAGACTGAAGGAAGATTGTAGGGATGAGGAAGACTGAAGGAAGATTGTAGGGAAGAGGAAGACTGAAGGAAGATTGTAGGGAAGAGGAAGACTGAAGGAAGATTGTAGGGAAGAGGAAGACTGAAGGAAGATTGTAGGGAAGAGGAAGACTGAAGGAAGATTGTAGGGAAGAGGAAGACTGAAGGAAGATTGTAGGGAAGAGGAAGACTGAAGGAAGATTGTAGGGAAGAGGAAGACTGAAGGAAGATTGTAGGGAAGAGGAAGACTGAAGGAAGATTGTAGGGAAGAGGAAGACTGAAGGAAGATTGTAGGGAAGAGGAAGACTGAAGGAAGATTGTAGGGAAGAGGAAGACTGAAGGAAGATTGTAGGGAAGAGGAAGACTGAAGGAAGAGGTAGAGTGGAATAAGACAGAACCAATAAAGAAGAAGAGGGAATCTGGAGAGAATATCTAAGTTTATAATTAATTGTATCTTTAATTTTAGTAAAACGAGAAGTGGAAATATAAGAGAGAATTAAAGGAGTTTGTAGAATACAGAAATAACCTACAGAAAAAAAAAAAAACATACAACGGGCGGGGATAGAACCCGCGATCAGTGTGTCTCAAAACGCGACGGTCTTGGGTTTGGAGACTCTCTGACCGCTGGTTCTATCCCCGTCCGTGGTATGGTTTGTTTGCAATCGTGTCATTACGATTTCGTGAGTCATGTTGAGCCACAGAAAGGAGAATATAACTTACGACGACGACGATGTTTCGGACCGAAACATCGTGATAAGATTCATTCAAAGTGTGGATTATCTGTGTATTGTTTCGACCACAGTATTCTGCCTTTATGTTATTAATAGAAAATTTTAAACATGTGGGAGTTAGATGGGTTTATGATTCAGTTTGAAGCAGAAGTATGAGGAGGGAGACAAATATGCCAGAAATATGGTGCAGCAGTTGAAGATGGAATCACAAGTGGGCGGGACCTACCTAGTTGGCACTATTTTAACTTTATTATTGACCATCTGTTTGGTCTGGTCTGCTTCACCGACCCCGCCCCTCTGTGTTGCCTTTTGCAACTGCTGCATCCAACTTCTGGTATTCAAGAATATCTTCCTCACGTCACTCTTCAGTTTGGGAGACTGAAAACCTAATATTACCTGTCCACTTTATTTCTGTCTCCAGTTTTATATCTGTAATTGACTGCAGAAGCCATCTGATCAGGAAACGTTTCAGAAATAAGTATACCCATATGTTTCACGTGGGTCACCCCAGCCAGCGAGGTCACCCATTGACCTATCCCTAGGGAGTTAGGGAAAGATATGGGGTGGAAAGATAACGAATTTAATACAAACTGGCTGTTAACACATTGGGCTAATCAGGATAGGGGAGGGACATGGACCTGCTTCGCATGGACCAGCAGGCCTGCTGCAGTGTTCCTTCTTTCTTACGTCCTTATGAAGACAGTTCTTTCAGACTTTCAAGAGAATTTGCGAGGACTATTGAAAAATTTTGGTGTAATTATATATCTTTCTCGCCTACGTTCCAGAGAGTACAGGTCAAGGGACTTCAAACATTCCCAGCAAATTAGGTGCTTAACCAAACTAATACATGTAGTGAAGGTTCCTTGCACATTCTCTAGATCTGCAATTTCACCTTGCATGATTGAGGTTGCTAGTATAAAGCAGAATTCCAACCTAGAGAGTATAAATGACCTAAAGAGGATCATCATTTACATGGCATCCCATGTTTTGAAAGTTCTCGTTATTCATTTTATCATTTTTCTAGCAGACGTGATAGTAATACTTACGATCCTTGAAGATGAGATCCTCTGACATTAACACTCCTAAGTCTTTCACATTATCTTCTCGCTCTATTGTGTTGTAATTTGTTGTATACTCCAATCTATTATTTTCTCATATTTTCCATAGCTAAATAACTGAAATTTGTCCTCACTTAACGGCGCAGTGGAAAACTGGGTATATATCTGCTTGGAGAGTTACAGTAATCAGTGTACAGTTGTTTCTGAGAACCGACAAGTTATCTTTACTGAAGAAACGTTCCACCAAGCAGTGTCTTCATCAGCCCTATACCAAGAAGACTGGTGAAGATTAGAAGGAGTTTGAGGTAATCAGTCCCTCATCCTGGAGTCGATGTAATCAGTCCATCTGTTTTGAAAAGAATACAACATGTGCGAGAAGTGGCGGCTTGGGTATTGCTGCACCTCACCTGTCTACAGTATATAAGTCACTAGTTTGCGCATATGCTGTATTCTTTTAACGACTGATAGACTGATTACATTGACTCCAGGCTAAGGGACTGATAACCTCAAACTCCTCCAGATATTCACCATTCTTTGTATAGGACTGATGAAGCCACTGTGTGGCGAAACGTTTCCTGGGTAAAGATACCCTAGTGTAGCACATGTGTCTAATTAATCACTGGAATCAGTGGAAGACAGTCTCAACTATATTTTAATATCGCCTGCAAAAGAAGGCGCGGTGTCTATGTCTTACATAAGCATAAGGAACAGAATGGTGGAAGAAAGTACTGTGCCTTGTGTGACAGAGCTTTCCATTGAAATGCGTAGGGAGTCACTGGTCAGAGAAATAGCAAACATCGAACTTAAGCTAAAGGAATCTTATATGAGTCAGGAATCGCGGGAAGAACTAAAAGTCATAAATGAAATCGAAAGAAACCCAAAGTATTTCTTTTCCTATGCCAAATCAAAATCGAGAACAACGTCCAGTATTGGGCCCTTACTTAAACAAGATGGGTCCTACACAGATGACAGCAAGGCTATGAGTGAGCTACTCAAGTCCCAATATGACTCAGTTTTTAGCAAGCCGCTAACCAGACTGAGAGTCGAAGATCAAAATTAATTTTTTTATGAGAGAGCCACA
>NC_069452.1:37525664-37535664 GCF_026875155.1 Cherax quadricarinatus | reverse complement strand
GTGTATTGTTCCAGTCACCTAAGTGCGGGTTGTGTATTGTCAGTCACCTAAGTGCGGGTTGTGTATTGTTCCAGTCACCTAAGTGCGGGATGTGTATTGTTCCAGTCACCTAAGTGCGGGTTGTGTATTGTTCCAGTCGCCTAAGTGCGGGTTGCGTATTGTTCCAGTCACCTAAGTGCGGGTTGTGTATTGTCAGTCACCTAAGTGCGGGTTGTGTATTGTTCCAGTCACCTAAGTGCGGGTTGTGTATTGTTCCAGTCACCTAAGTGCGGGTTGTGTATTGTCAGTCACCTAAGTGCGGGTTGTGTATTGTTCCAGTCACCTAAGTGCGGGTTGTGTATTGTTCCAGTCGCCTAAGTGCGGGTTGTGTATTGTTCCAGTCACCTAAGTGCGGGTTGTGTATTGTTCCAGTCACCTAAGCGCGGGTTGTGTATTGTTCCAGTCACCTAAGTGCGGGTTGTCTATTGTTCCAGTCACCTAAGTGCGGGTTATTTGTGTATTGTTCCAGTCACCTAAGTGCGGGTTGTGTATTGTTTCAGTCACCTAAGTTCGGGTTATTTGTGTATTGTTCCAGTCACCTAAGTGCGGGTTGCGTATTGTTCCAGTAACCTAAGTGCGGGTTATTTGTGTATTGTTCCAGTCACCTAAGTGCGGGTTGTGTATTGTTCCAGTCACCTAAGTGCGGGTTGTGTATTGTTCCAGTCACCTAAGTGCGGGTTGTGTATTGTTCCAGTCACCTAAGTGCGGGTTGTGTATTGTTCCAGTCACCTAAGTGTGGGTTATTTGTGTATTGTTCCAGTCACCTAAGTGCGGGTTGTGTATTGTTCCAGTCACCTAAGTGCGGGTTATTTGTGTATTGTTCCAGTCACCTAAGTGCGGGTTGTGTATTGTTCCAGTCACCTAAGTGCGGGTTGTGTATTGTTCCAGTCACCTAAGTGCGGGTTATTTGTGTATTGTTCCTGTCACCTAAATGCGGGTTGTGTATTGTTCCAGTCACCTAAGTGCGGGTTATTTGTGTATTGTTCCAGTCACCTAAGTGCGGGTTATTTGTGTATTGTTCCAGTCACCTAAGAGCGGGTTGTGTATTGTTCCAGTCACCTAAGTGCGGGTTGTGTATTGTTCCAGTCACCTAAGTGCGGGTTGTGTATTGTTCCAGTCGCTTAAGTGCGGGTTGTGTATTGTTCCAGTCACATAAGTGCGGGTTATTTTGTATTGTTCCAGTCACTTAAGTGCGGGTTTGTGTATTGTTCCAGTCACCTAAGTGCGGGTTGTGTATTGTTCCAGTCACCTAAGTGCGGGTTATATGTGCATTGTTCCAGTCACCTAAGTGCGGGTTATATGTGTATTGTTCCAGTCACCTAAGTGCGGGTTGTGTATTGTTCCAGTCACCTAAGGTGCGGGTTATTTGTGTATTGTTCCAGTCACCTAAGTGCGGGTTATTTGTGTATTGTTCCAGTCACCTAAGTGCGGGTTGTGTATTGTTCCAGTCACCTAAGTGCGGGTTGTGTATTGTTCCAGTCACCTAAGTGCGGGTTGTGTATTGTTCCAGTCACCTAAGTGGGTATTTGTGTATTGTTCCAGTCACCTAAGTGCGGTTGTGTATGTTCCAGTCACCTAAGTGCGGGTTATTTGTGTATTGTTCCAGTCACCTAAGTGCGGGTTGTGTATTGTTCCAGTCACCTAAGTGCGGGTTGTGTATTGTTCCAGTCACCTAAGTGCGGGTTATTTGTGTATTGTTCCAGTCACCTAAGTGCGGGTTGTGTATTGTTCCAGTCACCTAAGTGCGGGTTATTTGTGTATTGTTCCAGTCACCTAAGTGCGGGTTATTTGTGTATTGTTCCAGTCACCTAAGAGCGGGTTGTGTATTGTTCCAGTCACCTAAGTGCGGGTTGTGTATTGTTCCAGTCACCTAAGTGCGGGTTGTGTATTGTTCCAGTCGCTTAAGTGCGGGTTGTGTATTGTTCCAGTCACATAAGTGCGGGTTATTTTTGTATTGTTCCAGTCACTTAAGTGCGGGTTGTGTATTGTTCCAGTCACCTAAGTGCGGGTTGTGTATTGTTCCAGTCACCTAAGTGCGGGTTATATGTGCATTGTTCCAGTCACCTAAGTGCGGGTTATATGTGTATTGTTCCAGTCACCTAAGTGCGGGTTGTGTATTGTTCCAGTCACCTAAGTGCGGGTTGTGTATTGTTCCAGTCGCTTAAGTGCGGGTTGTGTATTGTTCCAGTCACATAAGTGCGGGTTATTTTTGTATTGTTCCAGTCACTTAAGTGCGGGTTGTGTATTGTTCCAGTCACCTAAGTGCGGGTTGTGTATTGTTCCAGTCACCTAAGTGCGGGTTATATGTGCATTGTTCCAGTCACCTAAGTGCGGGTTATATGTGTATGTTCCAGTCACCTAAGTGCGGGTTGTGTATTGTTCCAGTCACCTAAGTGCGGGTTATTTGTGTATTGTTCCAGTCACCTAAGTGCGGGTTATTTGTGTATTGTTCCAGTCACCTAAGTGCGGGTTGTGGTATTGTTCCAGTCACCTAAGTGCGGGTTATTTGTGTATTGTTCCAGTCACCTAAGTGCGGGTTATTGTGTATTGTTCCAGTCACCTAAGTGCGGGTTGTGTATTGTTTCAGTCACCTAAGTTCGGGTTATTTGTGTATTGTTCCAGTCACCTAAGTGCGGGTTGCGTATTGTTCCAGTAACCTAAGTGCGGGTTATTTGTGTATTGTTTCCAGTCACCTAAGTGCGGGTTGTGTATTGTTCCAGTCACCTAAGTGCGGTTGTGTATTGTTCCAGTCACCTAAGTGCGGGTTTTGTATTGTTCCAGTCACCTAAGTGCGGGTTGTGTATTGTTTCCAGTCACCTAAGTGTGGGTTATTTGTGTATTGTTCCAGTCACCTAAGTGCGGGTTGTGTATTGTTCCAGTCACCTAAGTGCGGTTATTTTTGTATTGTTCCAGTCACCTAAGTGCGGGTTTGTGTATTGTTCCAGTCACCTAAGTGCGGGTTGTGTATTGTTCCAGTCACCTAAGTGCGGGTTATTTGTGTATTGTTCCAGTCACCTAAATGCGGGTTGTGTATTGTTCCAGTCACCTAAGTGCGGGTATTTGTGTATTGTTTCCAGTCACCTAAGTGCGGGTTATTTGTGTATTGTTCCAGTCACCTAAGAGCGGTTGTGTATTGTTCAGCACCTAAGTGCGGGTTGTGCATTTGTTCCAGTCACCTAAGTGCGGGTTGTGTATTGTTCCAGTCGCTTAAGTGCGGGTTGTGTATTGTTCCAGTCACATAAGTGCGGGTTATTTTTGTATTGTTCCAGTCACTTAAGTGCGGGTTGTGTATTGTTCCAGTCACCTAAGTGCGGGTTGTGTATTGTTCCAGTCACCTAAGTGCGGGTTATATGTGCATTGTTCCAGTCACCTAAGTGCGGGTTATATGTGTATTGTTCCAGTCACCTAAGTGCGGGTTGTGTATTGTTCCAGTCACCTAAGTGCGGGTTATTTGTGTATTGTTCCAGTCACCTAAGTGCGGGTTATTTGTGTATTGTTCCAGTCACCTAAGTGCGGGTTGTGTATTGTTCCAGTCACCTAAGTGCGGGTTGTGTATTGTTCCAGTCACCTAAGTGCGGGTTGTGTATTGTTCCAGTCACCTAAGTGTGGGTATTGTGTATTGTTCCAGTCACCTAAGTGCGGGTTGTGTATTGTTCCAGTCACCTAAGTGCGGGTTATTTGTGTATTGTTCCAGTCACCTAAGTGCGGGTTGTGTATTGTTCCAGTCACCTAAGTGCGGTTGTGTATTGTTCCAGTCACCTAAGTGCGGGTTATTTGTGTATTGTTCCAGTCACCTAAGTGCGGGTTGTGTATTGTTCCAGTCACCTAAGTGCGGGTTATTTGTGTATTGTTCCAGTCACCTAAGTGCGGGTTATTTGTGTATTGTTCCAGTCACCTAAGAGCGGGTTGTGTATTGTTCCAGTCACCTAAGTGCGGGTTGTGTATTGTTCCAGTCACCTAAGTGCGGGTTGTGTATTGTTCCAGTCGCTTAAGTGCGGGTTGTGTATTGTTCCAGTCACATAAGTGCGGGTTATTTTGTATTGTTCCAGTCACTTAAGTGCGGTTGTGTATTGTCCAGTCACTTAAGTGCGGGTTGTGTATTGTTCCAGTCACCTAAGTGCGGGTTTAAGTGCATTGTTCCAGTCACCTAAGTGCGGGTTATATGTGTATTGTTCCAGTCACCTAAGTGCGGGTTGTGTATTGTTCCAGTCACCTAAGTGCGGGTTGTGTATTGTTCCAGTCGCTTAATGCGGTTGTGTATTGTTCCAGTCACATAAGTGCGGGTTATTTTTGTATTGTTCCAGTCACTTAAGTGCGGGTTGTGTATTGTTCCAGTCACCTAAGTGCGGGTTGTGTATTGTTCCAGTCACCTAAGTGCGGGTTATATGTGCATTGTTCCAGTCACCTAAGTGCGGGTTATATGTGTATTGTTCCAGTCACCTAAGTGCGGGTTGTGTATTGTTCCAGTCACCTAAGTGCGGGTTATTTGTGTATTGTTCCAGTCACCTAAGTGCGGGTTATTTGTGTATTGTTCCAGTCACCTAAGTGCGGGTTGTGTATTGTTCCAGTCACCTAAGTGCGGGTTATTTGTGTATTGTTCCAGTCACCTAAGTGCGGGTTATTTGTGTATTGTTCCAGTCACCTAAGTGCGGGTTGTGTATTGTTTCAGTCACCTAAGTTCGGGTTATTTGTGTATTGTTCCAGTCACCTAAGTGCGGGTTGCGTATTGTTCCAGTAACCTAAGTGCGGGTTATTTGTGTATTGTTCCAGTCACCTAAGTGCGGGTTGTGTATTGTTCCAGTCACCTAAGTGCGGGTTGTGTATTGTTCCAGTCACCTAAGTGCGGGTTGTGTATTGTTCCAGTCACCTAAGTGCGGGTTGTGTATTGTTCCAGTCACCTAAGTGTGGGTTATTTGTGTATTGTTCCAGTCACCTAAGTGCGGGTTGTGTATTGTTCCAGTCACCTAAGTGCGGGTTATTTTTGTATTGTTCCAGTCACCTAAGTGCGGGTTGTGTATTGTTCCAGTCACCTAAGTGCGGGTTGTTGTATTGTTCCAGTCACCTAAGTGCGGGTTATTTGTGTATTGTTTCCAGTCACCTAAATGCGGGTTTGTGTATTGTTCCAGTCACCTAAGTGCGGGTTATTTGTGTATTGTTCCAGTCACCTAAGTGCGGGTTTATTTGTGTATTGTTCCAGTCACCTAAGAGCGGGTTGTGTATTGTTCCAGTCACCTAAGGCGGGTTGTGCATTGTTCCAGTCACCTAGTGCGGGTTGTGTATTGTTCCAGTCGCTTAAGTGCGGGTTGTGTATTGTTTCCAGTCACATAAGTGCGGGTTATTTTTGTATTGTTCCAGTCACTTAAGTGCGGGTTGTGTATTGTTCCAGTCACCTAAGTGCGGGTTGTGTATTGTTCCAGTCACCTAAGTGCGGGTTATATGTGCATTGTTCCAGTCACCTAAGTGCGGGTTATATGTGTATTGTTCCAGTCACCTAAGTGCGGGTTGTGTATTGTTCCAGTCACCTAAGTGCGGGTTATTTGTGTATTGTTCCAGTCACCTAAGAGCGGGTTATTTGTGTATTGTTCCAGTCACCTAAGTGCGGGTTGTGTATTGTTTCCAGTCACCTAAGTGCGGGTTGTGTATTGTTTCCAGTCACCTAAGTGCGGGTTGTGTATTGTTCCAGTCACCTAAGTGTGGGTTATTTTGTGTATTGTTCCAGTCACCTAAGTGCGGGTTGTGTATTGTTCCAGTCACCTAAGTGCGGGTTATTGTGTATTGTTCCAGTCACCTAAGTGCGGGTTGTGTATTGTTCCAGTCACCTAAGTGCGGGTTGTGTATTGTTCCAGTCACCTAAGTGCGGGTTATTTGTGTATTGTTCCAGTCACCTAAGTGCGGGTTTGATGTATTGTTCCAGTCACCTAAGTGCGGGTTATTTGTGTATTGTTCCAGTCACCTAAGTGCGGGTTATTTGTGTATTGTTCCAGTCACCTAAGAGCGGGTTGTGTATTGTTCCAGTCACCTAAGTGCGGGTTGTGTATTGTTCCAGTCACCTAAGTGCGGGTTGTGTATTGTTCCAGTCGCTTAAGTGCGGGTTGTGTATTGTTCCAGTCACATAAGTGCGGGTTAATATTTGTATTGTTCCAGTCACTTAAGTGCGGGTTGTGTATTGTTCCAGTCACCTAAGTGCGGGTTGTGTATTGTTCCAGTCACCTAAGTGCGGGTTATATGTGCATTGTTCCAGTCACCTAAGTGCGGGTTATATGTGTATTGTTCCAGTCACCTAAGTGCGGGTTGTGTATTGTTCCAGTCACCTAAGTGCGGGTTATTTGTGTATTGTTCCAGTCACCTAAGTGCGGTTATTTGTGTATTGTTCCAGTCACCTAAGTGCGGGTTTGTGTATTGTTCCAGTCACCTAAGTGCGGGTTGTGTATTGTTCCAGTCACCTAAGTGCGGGTTATATGTGCATTGTTCCCAGTCACCTAAGATGCGGGTTATTGTGTTGTTTCCAGTCACCTAAGTGCGGGTGTGTATTGTTCCAGTCACCTAAGTGCGGTTATTTGTGTATTGTTCCAGTCACCTAAGTGCGGGTTTATTGTGTATTGTTCCAGTCACCTAAGTGCGGGTTATTTGTTATTGTTTCCAGTCACCTAAGTGCGGGTTATTGTGTATTGTTCCAGTCACCTAAGCGCGGTTGTGTATTTGTTCCAGTCCCTTAGTGCGGTTGTTATTGTTCCAGTCGCTTAAGTGCGGGTTGTGTATTGTTCCAGTCACCTAAGGCGGGTTATTTTTGTATTGTTCCAGTACACTTAGTGCGGTGTGTATTGTTCCAGTCACCTAAATGCGGGTTGTGTATTGTTCCAGTCGCTTAAGTGCGGGTTGTGTATTGTTCCAGTCACCTAAGTGCGGGTTTATTTGTGTATTGTTCCATCACTAAGTGCGGTTGTGTATTGTTCCAGTCACCTAAGTGCGGGTTATTTGTGTATTGTCCAGTCACCTACGTGCGGGTTGTGTATGTTCCAGTCATCCTAAGTGCGGGTTGTGTATTGTTTCAGTCACCTAAGCGCGGGTGTGTATTGTTCCAGTCACCTAAGTGCGGGTTGTGTATTGTTCCAGTCACCTAAGTGCGGGTTGTGTATTGTTCCAGTCACCTAAGTGCGGGTTGTGTATTGTTTCAGTCACCTAAGCGCGGGTTGTGTATTGTTCCAGTCACCTAAGTGCGGGTTGTGTATTGTTCCAGTCACCTAAGTGCGGGTTATTTTTGTATTGTTCCAGTCACTTAAGTGCGGGTTGTGTATTGTTCCAGTCACCTAAGTGCGGGTTGTGTATTGTTCCAGTCACCTAAGTGCGGGTTGTGTATTGTTCCAGTCACCTAAGTGCGGGTTATATGTGCATTGTTCCAGTCACCTAAGTGCGGGTTATATGTGTATTGTTCCAGTCACCTAAGTGCGGGTTATATGTGTATTGTTCCAGTCACCTAAGTGCGGGTTATATGTGTATTGTTCCAGTCACCTAAGTGCGGGTTATATGTGTATTGTTCCAGTCACCTAAGTACGGGTTGTGTATTGTTCCAGTCACCTAAGTGCGGGTTGTATGTGTATTGTTCCAGTCACCTAAGTGCGGGTTGTGTATTGTTCCAGTCACCTAAGTGTGGGTTGTGTATTGTTGCAGTCACCTAAGTACGGGTTATATGTGTATTGTTCCAGTCACCTAAGTGCGGGTTGTGTATTGTTCCAGTCACCTAAGTGCGGGTTGTATGTGCATTGTTCCAGCCACCTAAGTGTTGTTGTGTATTGTTCCAGTCACCTAAGTGTGGGTTGTGTATTGTTCCAGTCACCTAAGTTCGGGTTATGTGTATTGTTCCAGTCACCTAAGTTCGGGTTATATGTGTATTGTTCCAGTCACCTAAGTTCGGGTTATATGTGTATTGTTCCAGTCACCTAAGTTCGGGTTATATGTGTATTGTTCCAGTCTCCTAAGCTCGGTTTGTGTATTGTTCCAGTCATGGTATTGTCCCTGTTCACCTAACAGTAAATAGGTACTTGGTTTTAATCCAGCTGTTGAGGGATCTGATTCTGGGTAAGAGGCTACAATGGAAATAAACCAGTCTGACTACAGTGGTTTAGTTGAAATAAACCGATTTAATAACCTTCAGGGTTAATAATCCGTATATAATAAACCGATTTAATAACCTTCAGGGTTAATAATCTGTATATAATAAACCGATTTAATAACCTTCAGGGTTAATAATCCGTATATAATAAACCGATTTAATAACCTTCAGGGTTAATAATCCGTATATAAATAAACCGATTTAATAACCTTCAGGGTTAATAATCCGTATATAATAAAAAACCGATTTAATAACCTTCAGGGTTAATAATCCGTATATAATAAACCGATTTAATAACCTTCAGGGTTAATAATCCGTATATAATAAACCGATTTAATAACCTTCAGGGTTAATAATCCGTATATAATAAACCGATTTAATAACCTTCAGGGTTAATAATCCGTATATAATAAACCGATTTAATAACCTTCAGGTTAATAATCCGTATATAATAAACCGATTTAATTACCTTCAGGGTTAATAATCCGTATATAATAAACCGATTTAATAACCTTCAGGTTAATAATCCGTATATAATAAACCGATTTAATTACCTTCAGGGTTAATAATCCGTATATAATAAACCGATTTAATAACCTTCAGGGTTAATAATCCGTATATAATAAACCGATTTAATAACCTTCAGGGTTAATAATCCGTATATAATAAACCGATTTAATAACCTTCAGGGTTAATAATCCGTATATAATAAACCGATTTAATAACCTTCAGGGTTAATAATCCGTATATAATAAACCGATTTAATAACCTTCAGGGTTAATAATCCGTATATAAATAAACCGATTTAATAACCTTCAGGGTTAATAATCCGTATATAATAAACCGATTTAATAACCTTCAGGGTTAATAAACCGTATATTACATAAAACCGATTTAATAACCTTCAGGGTTAATAATCCGTATATAATAAACCGATTTAATAACCCTTCAGGGTTAATAATCCGTATATAATAAACCGATTTAATAACCTTCAGGGTTAATAATCCGTATATAATAAACCGATTTAATAACCTTCAGGGTTAATAATCCGTATATAATAAACCGATTTAATAACCTTCAGGGTTAATAATCCGTATATAATCTCCATCTTTATACTAATAAGAAAAATATCTTTCTGCAGTTGAGATCTGAGATAAAGACGTGGAGAATATGCTCCTACTTGTAAGCTCACACATCGAGTGTCCGTGGTTCGATCCCCTGCACGGGTAGCAATATTGTTCACCTAGCAGTAAGTAGGTACCCGGATGCGATGTGGGTAGCATCCTGTGGACAAAATTAACCTAAGTTGGCAGAAATACCAACTTAGGTTAATATATGTTACTGATGACACGATTGCAAACCATACCACGGGTGGGGTTTGAACTCGCGGCCAGAGTCTCAAAACTCCAGACCGACGTGTTAGCTAAAGTTTGTTTAATTCAACCAATCTGTAACATCGGATAATTGTAACAGAAACGTAAATGGTGCAAGGCAGACCGAAACGTTGCAGTTTGCTTCATTGTCCCAGCCACGGTATTGTGCCTTTTTATTCCTCAAAAAGGCCAAGTACACAAGACATTAAGGAGGAAACCAGCAATTTACGAACCCCAATATCAATGGCTAATCTTCAAGAAATTGTTTAATGGTTGGATAATTGGGTTTAAATCCTGTCGGCTTGACGAGGGTAATTAAAGCTGCATGTCACCTGTCCACCAGGTAATGTGATATTTTATTGTGGCAACGTTTCGCTCTCCAGGAGCTTTGTCAAGCCGTTAACGCCTTGTTGAACCTCCTGGAGAGCGAAACGTTGCCACATTAGTTGCACTTGTGTCGGTAATTCTATCATTAACA
>NC_069452.1:37514586-37525164 GCF_026875155.1 Cherax quadricarinatus | reverse complement strand
CTTGGGTGGTTTTTTGTCTTCCAAACCAACCACAGGACGGTAGCCCTCCCTGGGTGGTTGTTGTCTACCAACCTACTACCACAGGACGGTAGTACCTCCCTGGGTGGCTGTTGTCTACCAACCTACTTCCACAGGACGGTAGTACCTCCCTGGGTGGTTGTTGTCTACCAACCTACTACCACAGGACGGTAGTACCGCCCTGGGTGGTTGTTGTCTACCAACCTACTACCACAGGACGGTAGTACCTCCCTGGGTGGTTGTTGTCTACCAACCTACTACCACAGGACGGTAGTACCTCCCTGGGTGGCTGTTGTCTACCAACCTACTACCACAGGGCGGTAGTACCTTCCTGGGTGGTTGTTGTCTACCAGCCTACTACCACAGGACGGTAGTACCTCCCTGGGTGGTTGTTGTCTACCAACCTACTACCACAGAATGGTAGTACCTCCCTGGGTGGCTGTTGTCTACCAACCTACTACCACAGGACGGTAGTACCTCCCTGGGTGGCTGTTGTCTACCAACCTACTACCACAGGATGGTAGTACCTCCCTGGGTGGCTGTTGTCTACCAACCTACTACCACAAGACGGTAGTACCTCCCTGGGTGGTTGTTGTCTACCAACCTACTACCACAGGACAGTAGTACCTCCCTGGGTGGTTGTTGTCTTCCAACCTACTACCACAGGACGGTAGTACCTCCCTGGGTGGTTGTTGTCTACCAACCTACTACCACAGGACGGTAGTACCTCCCTGGGTGTCTGTTGTCTACCAACCTACTACCACAGGACGGTAGTACCTCCCTGGGTGGTTGTTGTCTACCAACCTACTACCACAGGACGGTAGTACCTCCCTGGGTGGTTTTTGTCTACCAACCTACTACCACAGGACGGTAGTACCTCCCTGGGTGGTTGTTGTCTACCAACCTACTACCACAGGACTGTAGTACCTCCCTGGGTGGTTGTTGTCTACCAACCTACTACCACAGGACTGCAGTACCTCCCTGGGTGGTTGTTGTCTACCAACCTACTACCACAGGACGGTAGTACCTCCCTGGTTGGTTGTTGTCTACCAACCTACTACCACAGGATGGTAGTACCTCCCTGGGTGGTTGTTGTCTACCAACATACTACCACAGGACGGTAGTACCTCCCTGGGTGGTTGTTGTCTACCAACCTACTACCACAGGACGGTAGTACCTCCCTGGGTGGTTGTTGTCTACCAACATACTACCACAGGACGGTAGTACCTCCCTGGGTGGTTGCTGTCTACCAACCTACTACCACAGGATGGTAGTACCTCCCTTGGTGTTTGTTGTCTACCAACCTACTACCACAGGACGGTAGTACCTCCCTGGGTGGTTGCTGTCTACCAACCTACTACCACAGGATGGTAGTACCTCCCTGGGTGGTTGTTGTCTACCAACATACTACCACAGGACGGTAGTACCTCCCTGGGTGGTTGTTGTCTACCAACCTACTACCACAGGATGGTAGTACCTCCCAGGGTGGTTGTTGTCTACCAACCTACTACCACAGAATGGTAGTACCTTCCTGGGTGGTTGTTGTCATCCAACATACTACCACAGGACGGTAGTACCTTCCTGGGTGGTTGTTGTCTACCAACCTACTACCACAGGGCGGTAATACCTCCCTGGGTGGTTGCTGTCTACCAACCTACTACCACAGGATGGTAGTACCTCCCTGGGTGGTTGTTGTCTACCAACATACTACCACAGGACGGTAGTACCTCCCTGGGTGGTTGTTGTCTACCAGTCTACTACCACAGGACGGTAGTACCTTCGTGGGTGGTTGTTGTCTACCAACCTACTACCACAGAATGGTAGTACCTCCCTGGGTGGCTGTTGTCTACCAACCTACTACCACAGGACGGTAGTACCTCCCTGGGTGGCTGTTATCTACCAACCTACTACCACAGGATGGTAGTACCTCCCTGGGTGGCTGTTGTCTACCAACCTACTACCACAGGACGGTAGTACCTCCCTGGGTGGCTGTTGTCTACCAACCTACTACCACAGGACGGTAGTACCTCCCTTGGTGGTTGTTGTCTACCAGCCTACTACCACAGGACAGTAGTACCTCCCTGGGTGGTTGTTGTCTACCAACCTACTACCACAGAATGGTAGTACCTCCCTGGGTGGCTGTTGTCTACCAACCTACTACCACAGGACGGTAGTACCTCCCTGGGTGGCTGTTGTCTACCAACCTACTACCACAGGATGGTAGTACCTCCCTGGGTGGCTGTTGTCTACCAACCTACTACCACAGGACGGTAGTACTTCCCTGGGTGTTTGTTGTCTACCAGCCTACTACCACAGGACTGTAGTACCTCCCTGGGTGGTTGTTGTCTTCCAACCTACTACCACAGGACGGTAGTACCTCCCTGGGTGGTTGTTGTCTACCAACCTACTACCACAGGACGGTAGTACCTCCCTGGGTGGCTGTTGTCTACCAACCTACTACCACAGGACGGTAGTACCTCCCTGGGTGGTTGTTGTCTACCAACCTACTACCACAGGACGGTAGTACCGCCCTGGGTGGTTGTCTACCAACCTACTACCACAGGACGGTAGTACCTCCCTGGGTGGTTGTTGTCTACCAACCTACTACCACAGGACTGTAGTACCTCCCTGGGTGGTTGTTGTCTACCAACCTACTACCACAGGACTGTAGTACCTCCCTGGGTGGTTGTTGTCTACCAACCCACTACCACAGGACGGTAGTACCTCCCTGGGTGGTTGTTGTCTACCAACCTACTACCACAGGATGGTAGTACCTCCCTGGGTGGTTGTTGTCTACCAACATACTACCACAGGACGGTAGTACCTCCCTGGGTGGTTGTTGCCTACCAACCTACTACCACAGGACGGTAGTACCTCCCTGGGTGGTTGTTGTCTACCAACATACTACCAGAGGACAGTAGTACCTCCCTGGGTGGTTGCTGTCTACCAACCTACTACCACAGGATGGTAGTACCTCCCTTGGTGTTTGTTGTCTACCAACCTACTACCACAGGATGGTAGTACCTCCATGGGTGGTTGCTGTCTACCAACCTACTACCACAGGATGGTAATACCTCCCTGGGTGGTTGTTGTCTACCAACATACTACCACAGGACGGTAGTACCTCCCTGGGTGGTTGTTGTCTACCAACCTACTACCACAGGATGGTAATACCTCCCTGGGTGGTTGTCTTCCAACATACTACCACAGGACGGTAGTACCTCCCTGGGTGGTTGTTGTCTACCAACCTACTACCACAGGACGGTAGTACCTCCCTGGGTGGTTGCTGTCTACCAACCTACTACCACAGGATGGTAGTACCTCCCTGGGTGGTTGTTGTCTACCAACATACTACCACAGGACGGTAGTACCTCCCTGGGTGGTTGTTGTCTACCAACCTACTACCACAGGATGGGAGTACCTCCCTGGGTGGCTGTTGTCTACCAACCTACTACCGCAGGACGGTAGTACCTCCCTGGGTGGCTGTTGTCTACCAACCTACTACCACAGGATGGTAGTACCTCCCTGGGTGGCTGTTGTCTACCAATCTACTACCACAGGACGGTAGTACCTCCCTGGGTGGCTGTTGTCTACCAACCTACTTCCACAGAACGGTAGTACTTCCCTGGGTGGTTGTTGTCTACCAGCCTACTACCACAGGACGGTAGTACCTGCCTGGGTGGTTGTCTTCCAACCTACTACCACAGGACGGTAGTACCTCCCTGGGTGGTTGTTGTCTACCAACCTACTACCACAGGACGGTAGTACCACCCTGGGTGGTTGCTGTCTACCAACCTACTACCACAGGACGGTAATACCTCCCTGGGAGGTTGTTGTCTACCAACCTACTACCACAGGACGGTAGTACCTCCCTGGGTGGTTGCTGTCTACCAACCTACTACCACAGGATGGTAGTACCTCCCTGGGTGGTTGTTGTCTACCAACCTACTACCACAGGACGGTAGTACCTCCCTGGGTGGTTGTTGTCTACCAACCTACTACCACAGGATGGTAGTACCTCCCTGGGTGGTTGTTGTCTACCAACCTACAACCACAGGACTGTAATACCTCCCTGGGTGGTTGTTGTCTACCAACCTACTACCACAGGACTGTAGTACCTCACTGGGTGGTTGTTGTCTACCAACCTACTACCACAGGACTGTAATACCTCCCTGGGTGGTTGTTGTCTACCAACCTACTACCACAGGACAGTAGTACCTCCCTGGGTGGTTGCTGTCTACCAACCTACTACCACAGGACAGTAGTACCTCCCTGGGTGGTTGTTGTCTACCAACCTACTACCACAGGACTGTAGTACCTCCCTGGGTGGTTGTTGTCTACCAACCTACTACCACAGGATGGTAGTACCTCCCTGGGTAGTTGTTGTCTACCAACCTACTACCACAGGATGGTAGTACATCCCTGGGTGGTTGTTGTCTACCAGCCTACTACCACAGGATGGTAGTACCTCCCTGGGTGGTTGTTGTCTACCAACCTACTACCACAGGACGGTAGTACCTCCCTGGGTGGTTGTTGTCTACCAACCTACTACCACAGGACTGTAATACCTCCCTGGGTGGTTGTTGTCTACCAACCTACTACCACAGGACAGTAGTACCTCCCTGTGTGGTTGCTGTCTACCAACCTACTACCACAGGACAGTAGTACCTCCCTTGGTGGTTGTTGTCTACCAACCTACTACCACAGGACTGTAGTACCTCCCTGGGTGGTTGTTGTCTACCAACCTACTACCACAGGACGGTAGTACCTCCCTGGGTGGTTGTTGTCTACCAACCTACTACCACAGGACAGTAGTACCTCCCTGGGTGGTTGTTGTCTACCAACCTACTACCACAGGACAGTAGTACCTCCCTGGGTGGTTGTTGTCTACCAACCTACTACCACAGGACGGTAGTACCTCCCTGGGTGGTTTTTGTCTACCAACCTACTACCACAGGACAGTAGTACCTCCCTGGGTGGTTGTTGTCTACCAACCTACTACCACAGGACAGTAGTACCTCCCTGGGTGGTTGTTGTCTACCAACCTACTACCACAGGACGGTAGTACCTCCCTGGGTTGTTGTTGTCTACCAACCTACTACCACAGAACTGTAGTACCTCCCTGGGTGGTTGTTGTCTACCAACCTACTACCACAGGACAGTAGTACCTCCCTGGGTGGTTATTGTCTACCATCCTACTACCTGGAATATATATATAATATATATATATATATATATATATATATATATATATATATATATATATATATATATATATATATATATATACATGCCTAATATGTGAAACTTGCCATTTTAGCTTAAATTTCAACGGTCATTCTGCAAAAATCATTCTGAACATACCGAGAAAAAATATATTTCATTGTGTTTAATTTTTATTAAATTATTGTATGTTCATCTAAAACAGTTGGATTAAGCTAAATTAAACTGCGCTTGTTATAATAAGGTCAGGTAAGTTTTCTAAGGTTCTTTTGGTAGAAAATTATTATTTTTTACATTAACATGAATTACAAAAAAATATATCTTGAAACGTATAAGAGAAAATTTTGGGACTTAACTTTAAATGAATTCTTATGAGAGTCTTAAAAGCGCAGCTTGTGCGTGGTATTGTGCAAACTACCAAGTGGGTGTATTAGACTTATTTATTCATCACTGACAGTGGGACTCTGGAGGAAATGAACGACGTTGATTAGAAGTGTCGCTGAAGCCATTCCTGCTGCCTAGGGAGATCTTCAGGTTGTGTCAGGTTGGTGGGAGAGGAAGTTCTCAGCTTCCAGGGCAACAGAGTAGGTTAATTTAGGTACAGGTCCTTAAAAGTACAATTATTATACATACTAATATATGTGTAAATTGCCTGGAATAAGACATAAAAAATTAAGTGACTTGTTTCCATTGGGGTCCTTTTAATACCTGGAGTTTACTTGGTGAGAGTTCCGGGGGTCAACGCCCCCGCGGCTCGGTCTGTGACCAGGCCTCATCAATAATATCTTAATATTTAAAGCTAGCAGGAAGTTACAGTAGTCATCAATCATAATTATATCGTTTAAAGTTAAAACAGCTACGTTACTTAACTGTGTGACAATCAGCTACAATAACAAGAAATACAATAGGAATAAACTGAATGATTTTATTAACATTAAAGAGAGAATCAACATACAAAAATAGGTACACGAATGTTGTTATACAAAGAAATCATTCTTCTCCCTTTCCGTAGCTACATTCATTAGGTACCTTTTACCTGTCTTCTTGAACTGGCTCATGCTGACTCTTTTATTGCTGTACAATAAAAGGTGTTTTGAAGCCTGACCACTTACTCTATGTTCTACAAAACTGTACTCATTTTTTAGTACCATGAGCCCCGTGAGGGCGGGGACTGTGGCTAGGCCTGGGGACACTTGGTCCCAAAGATGAGGGGGTACTTGTGGCTTTAGCCACCAGGTCACGGGGCCACCAAAAGAAACAAACAAGACTACGCCGGGAGTTAAACCCGAGTCTCTGTTTTCAAAGGCCTTGATGACCATTATGGAAAATTTTATAGGGGTTACCTGCTGTATAGCCCTTGTGGCTTAGCGCTTCTTTTTTATTATAATAATAATATAGGGGTTACCTGTATGCACCTCAACATTACATTTATACAAGTAATCTCTTTGGGAGACAACAACCATATTGTTTACTGTAGTCACCCCGTGTAGACATGTGAGAAAACTTAGCCACCCCTGGTCACTGCAGGTGGCTCCTTCGACCTGACAATCTTACCCATATCTATCCGAGACAAGTATGAAGTGGATTGCACCCGCAAGTACGGCGCTACTAATTAATTGTGGACTGTATAGATTATTGGTTTGAGTGAAGGAAAGGGGGGAGTAGGTTACACACATGTACATCTATCAAGGGAAAACACTTGTATACTGTAACACCACCACTTAACAGATATTCCCTGGTGGTCACTTGATGTAGCTGGATCACCCACAACCTATCAAATTACAACATACCTAACTGGCCAGTATCAGTTTGCTGTAACTAGAAAGGTTACTTAACTGTGGGTGGTTGAGGCTCTTTATTTCCTCCATTCAACATCTCCTTTCGAAATCTTCCTAGGTTGATATGATGCAACTTCAGCAAGAAGCTATTTTCGATTTGTTTTTTTATTTAGTAATTTAAGCATACATACAGAGGTACAAAAAAATACAGGTAAGAGCAGCATGCCAAAGCCACTTATATGCATAGCATTACGGGCTGGCTTAAAATTAACTTAAGATTAACTAAGCAATGATGAAATCAGTGATAAAACATTATTGTAAACAGATAACTATAAAGCACAAATGAGTATTACAAAGACAGGTCATATGGTTGTATGCATTGTTGTACATTCAGTCGAATGGAGTATTCTGTTAGGTAGTGTATTTAAAAAAATAATAAAGTTAGATTGGGTCCTAGGTTTAACATTTGTGTGATATAATTGTGAGTAACATATAGGATATACAATTTATAAGGTTCAGTTATTCAGTATTTATTTGGTTTTGAGTTCCAATACAGGAGGCTGTACTCATTTAAACTCTCCTTGGATATCGGAAATGGGACGCCAGGTTACCAGGCGTCCACATTGGAATTTCAATATGGTGAACTCTTAATTTCACCTAATATCACTTTGACTTGTCCCGATTTAGGAGCCGTGACTCCGTAAACTCCGTGTCCCTCGAACATTTCCATGTGTTCACTCGGAGAACAGCGACTCATTTCACTCCACACATTCTCTTAGTGTTATTATCACCGATTACATTACAATTATACACATGTTAGAGGTTGACACATTAAGATTTGAGACCGATGAGTGATGATTAAATCACTGGTATTTTCCCCTGAACACTCCATGGCGTCACGTCATCTCCCCCCGGCATCTACCATTATTCACTAATTTTACCACTTTATTACAGTGGTCCCGTAAATCACGTTCCCTCACTCTTCACCAGGAACAGTTACGACACTTCCTATATTGAGGCCTATATTAATCCTTAGGCCACCATGGAAGCCAATTTACTGGTCCCATTTTTTCCCAGCCTCTTAACTCAATTCAAAACACTCCCGCCACACGATGCCCCGTCTCGACCTCTCCTCTGCCCATCAGCGCAGAGGTTCCCTGTTGGTTCTTTTGTTCAAAATACACTTTAGAGCAACAGTAATCCATTAATCATGTATATTTACATTATAAAAAATATACAGTATAATTTTGGGAAATTATTTTCCACAACCATTATACCACACAAAGTTAAAAGATACACCTACCAGAAAATTTTGGTTAATGAGACCCAGGTTTTTCAAGGCCTATAGCGACGGGAATAGAGCCTGCACCCTCATTGCTATGTACATATTGTTCAAGGTGATCATGTAATCCAGCTCCAGGGCCAACATTGCCCTTGGCCCAGGAGCTGGACGTTACGTCCTAGTGCAGATATGCATATTCATAAATAATTGAATTATGTTGTAGGTTTTCTCTACATATGTTGCAGATATTTCCCAGCATGCAGTGCATGCTAGTGCCATTTTTTGTGTACAACAATGTGTTAATACATGTAACCTACATTACCTGTATACTGTATAAAAGAAATAAAATGTCTGAATTTGAATTTTGAATTTAATAAATATAAAAGCAACAAAATTTAAGTTACCCTTAATTACGTGTTTTTTTTCATTTTCTGTGAAGGTTGATGAGATAATAAAAAAAACTATATTTTAGTATAACTTGTATAAAAAAATTGCTCGCACAGTTTCTATTGTTACGTGTTTAGAAAATACTTGTTTATATTGAAAAAAAATTTTCAAGTTATATATTACATTTGATATTTATGCGACCACTATTATTTTACTCAAAATATTTAATAAACAATAAATTGTTTTTTATTCTGGATAATCTATACGTATGATCTTGTGTATAATAATAATAATAATAATAATAATAATAATAATAATAATAATAATAATAATAATAATAATAATAATAATAATAATAATTATAATAATAATGTACAAGGTATACAAGTACATGTACAAGGTATACAAGTACATGTACAAGGTATACAAGTACATGTACAAGGTATACAAGTACATGTACAAGGTATACAAGTACATGTACAAGGTATACAAGTACATGTACAAGGTATACAGACCACAGCTGACATCAGTGACATACTACTATATAGAAAGCCGCTTGTTATGCTGAGCATTTCCCGCAAATTAGGTCAGTTTTGTCCCAGGATGTGACCCACACCAGTCCACTAACACCCAGGATGTGACCCACACCAGTCCACTAACACCCAGGATGTGACCCACACCAGTCCACTAACACCCAGGATGTGACCCACACCAGTCCACTAACACCCAGGATGTGACCCACACCAGTCCACTAACACCCAGGATGTGACCCACACCAGTCCACTAACACCCAGGATGTGACCCACACCAGTCCACTAACACCCAGGATGTGACCCACACCAGTCCACTAACACCCAGGATGTGACCCACACCAGTCCACTAACACCCAGGATGTGACCCACACCAGTCCACTAACATCCAGGATGTGACCCACACCAGTCCACTAACACCCAGGATGTGACCCACACCAGTCCACTAACACCCAGGATGTGACCCACACCAGTCCACTAACACCCAGGATGTGACCCACACCAGTCCACTAACACCTAGGATGTGACCCACACCAGTCCACTAACACCCAGGATGTGACCCACACCAGTCTACTAACACCCAGGATGTGACCCTCACCAGTCCACTAACACCCAGGATGTGACCCACACCAGTCCACTAACACCCAGGATGTGACCCACACCAGTCCACTAACACCCAGGATGTGACCCACACCAGTCCACTAACACCCAGGATGTGACCCACACCAGTCCACTAACACCCAGGATGTGACCCACACTAGTCCACTAACACCCAGGATGTGACCCACACCAGTCCACTAACACCCAGGATGTGACCCACACCAGTTCACTAACACCCGGGATGTGACCCACACCAGTCCACTAACACCCAGGATGTGACCCACACCAGTCCACTAACACCCAGGATGTGACCCACACCAGTCCACTAACACACCAGTTGAAGATTGAGACACTTATGCAGCATATGGGAATCTTTATTCAGGAAACGTTTCGCCACACAGTGGCTTCATCAGTCCAATACAAAGAGGAAGGCGTAAGGAGAGGAGGAGAATGAGGTAATCAGTCCCTCAACCTGGAGTCGATGTGTTCAGTCCATCAATCTTGTAGAATGTACAGCATAGGGCCGTAGACATGGCTTATATACTGTAGTGAGGTGAGGTGAAGCAGGCGGAGGCGGGGTCATAGTGGTACCACCCCGCCTCCGCCTGCTTCACGTCACCTCACTACAGTATATAAGCCACGTCTACGGCCCTATGCTGTACATTCTACAAGATTGATGGACTGAACACATCGACTCCAGGTTGAGGGACTGATTACCTCATTCTCCTCCTCTCCTTACGCCTTCTTCTTTGTATTGGAC
>NC_069452.1:37477086-37509586 GCF_026875155.1 Cherax quadricarinatus | reverse complement strand
AGAAATACCAAGCAAGTGATGACTGGGTACGTCAGATCAAGAAATACCAAGCAAGTGATGACTGGGTACGTCAGATCAAGAAATACCAAGCAAGTGATGACTGGGTACGTCAGATCAAGAAATACCAAGCAAGTGATGACTGGGTACGTCAGATCAAGAAATACCAAGCAAGTGATGACTGGGTACGTCAGATCAAGAAATACCAAGCAAGTGATGACTGGTACGTCAGATCAAGAAATACCAAGCAAGTGATGACTGGGTACGTCAGATCAAGAAATACCAAGCAAGTGATGACTGGGTACGTCAGATCAAGAAATACCAAGCAAGTGATGACTGGGTACGTCAGATCAAGAAATACCAAGCAAGTGATGACTGGGTACGTCAGATCAAGAAATACCAAGCAAGTGATGACTGGGTACGTCAGATCAAGAAATACCAAGCAAGTGATGACTGGGTACGTCAGATCAAGAAAATACCAAGCAAGTGATGACTGGGTACGTCAGATCAAGAAATACCAAGCAAGTGATGACTGGGTACGTCAGATCAAGAAATACCAAGCAAGTGATGACTGGGTACGTCAGATCAAGAAATACCAAGCAAGTGATGACTGGGTACGTCAGATCAAGAAATACCAAGCAAGTGATGACTGGGTACGTCAGATCAAGAAATACCAAGCAAGTGATGACTGGGTACGTCAGATCAAGAAATACCAAGCAAGTGATGACTGGGTACGTCAGATCAAGAAATACCAAGCAAGTGATGACTGGGTACGTCAGATCAAGAAATACCAAGCAAGTGATGACTGGGTACGTCAGATCAAGAAATACCAAGCAAGTGATGACTGGGTACGTCAGATCAAGAAATACCAAGCAAGTGATGACTGGGTACGTCAGATCAAGAAATACCAAGCAAGTGATGACTGGGTACGTCAGATCAAGAAATACCAAGCAAGTGATGACTGGGTACGTCAGATCAAGAAATACCAAGCAAGTGATGACTGGGTACGTCAGATCAAGAAATACCAAGCAAGTGATGACTGGGTACGTCAGATCAAGAAATACCAAGCAAGTGATGACTGGGTACGTCAGATCAAGAAATACCAAGCAAGTGATGACTGGGTACGTCAGATCAAGAAATACCAAGCAAGTGATGACTGGGTACGTCAGATCAAGAAATACCAAGCAAGTGATGACTGGGTACGTCAGATCAAGAAATACCAAGCAAGTGATGACTGGGTACGTCAGATCAAGAAATACCAAGTGATGACTGGGTACGTCAGATCAAGAAATACCAAGCAAGTGATGACTGGGTACGTCAGATCAAGAAATACCAAGCAAGTGATGACTGGGTACGTTCAGATCAAGAAATACCAAGCAAGTGATGACTGGGTACGTCAGATCAAGAAATACCAAGCAAGTGATGACTGGGTACGTCAGATCAAGAAATACCAAGCAAGTGATGACTGGGTACGTCAGATCAAGAAATACCAAGCAAGTGATGATGTATTCCACATTTTCTCGAATATAATTTCCGTTTTTCGAACAGAAGTTAAAGACAACTTTTTTTTGAAAAAAAAAACTAGCAAAAGAAAGTGGAGATAAATAAAACAGATAAAATGAAAATAACTGGAAAACGACCTTAGAGAAATCAAGAGAGAATCATAAGATTTAACAGATTTATTGCCAGTTATACTGAGAAGTGTCAACTAAAATCTGTCTTGAGACAAAGTTAGACTGAGTAGACTACATGTTGTCACTACTGTATGTGTTGTATTTATGTGTATAGATATATACGCAAGCGTATTTATGTGTATTTTTATGTTAGAGAAAGTGAGAGAGTCATTAACACAACACCTTGTAAAGTAAAAGGACACAAGTGCAACTAATGTGACATTTATTGTGGCAACGTTTCGCTCTCCAGGAGCTTTATCAAGCCAGTAATGGCTTGATAAAGCTCCTGGAGAGCGAAACGTTGCCACAATAAATGTCACATTAGTTGCACTTGTGTCCTTTTACTTTACATATTGTCGGTAATTCTACCAACTTTATTGCACCACAACACCTTCAGTCTCCTGCAGGAGCCACCTAATATACACTCATTATATATTATATATTATTATTATTATTAGTAATAATAGCATTAGTAGCAGTCGCAGTAGTAGTAATAGTAGTAGCAGTAGTAATAATAGTAGTAGTAACAGCAGTAATAGTAGTAGTAATAATAGCATTAGTATTAGTAGTAGTTGCAGTAGTAGTAGAACTAGTAGCAGTAGTAATAATAGTAGTAGTAACAGCAGTAATAGTAGTACTAATAATAGCATTAGTATTAGTAGTAGTTGCAGTAGTAGTAGAACTAGTAGCAGTAGTAGTAATAGTAGTAGTAACAGTAGTAGTAGTAGTAATAGCATTAGTATTAGTAGTAGTTGCAGTAGTAGTACTACTAGTAGCAGTAGTAGTAATAGTAGTAATAACAGCAGTAGTAGTAGTAGTAATAATAGCATTAGTATTAGTAGTAGTTGCAGTAGTAGTAGAACTAGTAGCAGTAATAGTAGTAGTAGTAGTAACAGAAGTAGTAGTAGTAATAGCATTAGAAGCAGTAGTAGTAGTACTAGTAGCAGTAGTAGTAATAGTAGTAGTAACAGCAGTAGTAGTAGTAATAGCATTAGAAGCAGTGGTAGTAGTACTAGTAGCAGTAGTAGTAATAGTAGTAGTAACAGCAGTAGTAGTAGTAATAGCATTACAAGCAGTAGTAGTAGTACTAGTAGCAGTAGTAGTAATAGTAGTAGTAACAGCAGTAGTAGTAGTAATAGCATTACAAGCAGTAGTAGTAGTACTAGTAGCAGTAGTAGTAATAGTAGTAGTAACAGCAGTAGTAGTAGTAGTAGTAATAGCTTTAATATTAGAAAGTTTTTCCCTGTAGTAGTAGTACTATTTGTATTTGTATAGTAGAAGTAGTGCGTTTAGTAGCATTATTTAATGTTTGTAGCTTTAGTTTATTTCAGTATTTTGTAGAAATTAGTGCTAGTATTTTTGTAGTATATTTGAAATTTACACCCATTTGTATTGTACATTTGCATTTTTAGTATTAGTACTAGCAGTTTTAGAAATGTGGGTAGTATTGTTTTTGGTAGTAATTATTATTTTTTAATTTTTTTATTATTATTATTATTATTATTATTATTTTATTACTTTTTTTATTATTAATTTATTATTATTTTATTATTATTATTAAAATTATTATTATTATTATTATTATTATTTTTTATTATTTTATTTTTATTAAAATTATTTTTATTTTTATTTTTTATTACTATTATTTTATTATTATTATTACTTTTTTTATTATTATTTTTTTTTATTATTTTTTACTATTATTTTTTATTATTTTTATTATTATTATTATTTTTATTATTATTATTATTTTTATTATTACTATTATTATTTGAATTTTTTTATTATTATTTATTATTATTTATTATTTTTATTATTTTTAAATTTTTTATTATTATTATTATTATTACATTATTATTATTTTATTTTATTATTATTATTATTATTATTATTATTATTACTATTATTTTTATTTTTTTTTAATCATTATTTTTTATTATTTTATTATTATTATTATTATTATTTTTTTAAATTATTTTTATTTTACTATTTTTAATTTTATTATTATTAGGGTTTAAATTATTTTTATTATTATTATTATTATTATTTTATTATTATTATTTTTATTATTTTTTTATTATTATCATTATTATTTTTTTTTTTTTTTATTATTACTTTTAAAATATTTATTATTATTTTTATTATTTTTAAAATTTTTTATTTTTTTATTTTATTATTATTATTTTTTTAAATACTATTTTATTTTTTTATATTTTTTTAAAATTTTTTAATTTTTATTACAAATTTTTGTATTATTATTATTATTAAATTATTTTTATTATTATTTTTATTATTTTTATTATTTTTTATTACTATTTTTTAATTATTTTTTTTATTATTATTATTATTTTTAAATTATTTTTATTATTATTATTATTTTATTTTCTTTTTTATTATTATTATTATTTTTAAAATTATTTTTCATTTTTATTTTATTATTATTATTATTATTATTATTATTATTATTATTAGAAAAGTGAAAGCCTTTTAGTAAAATTAATATCATTAGCAAAAATTATTAAGAAAGTAGTATTAGTAGTAGTGAGGGGCAGCATTTTGTTTTTAATATTAACTTAAGTATTTTTTGATAGCAGTATATTTAAGTAGTGTTTTTTAAAAAGGTAGTTGGATTTAATATAAGTAGTCAAAACCAGCCCAATTATCGCGCATCAGTGCCACAAAAACCTAAACCCAATTTTACTCAGCAGCATAGTAGTCCAACCCTGACCCTTACCCCAGCGCATCAGTAGTAACAAAAACCAGCCACTTACTAAAGCAGCACCCTTTAGCCACTACCTGCCCAAATTATCAGCGCACAGAAAGTCAAAACACACATTTGACCCTTACTCAGCAGTTTATCGTAGAAACACCCCCTGACCACTTTAATCACCCAGCATCGGTAGTCCCCTTCCTGACCCTTACCGCAGATCATTTTGTACACACCGACCCTTACTCAGCGCTTCAGTAGTCACACCCAGCCCAAACTTACTAAAGCGCATCGTAGAAACGCACTGCCCATTTAAAACCCCAGCGCCATGTATTTCACACCCCAGACCAAATTACCAGAAAGAATCGGAAGTCCACCCCTGCCCAAATTTCAGCAGCATAAATAGTAACACACCTGCCCAAATTAGAAGCTTTCAGAAACCACACACCTGCCCAAATTGTCGCAGCATCTGTAGCCCAAAACCCCAAACCCACTTACTCAGCGCATCGCGCACCCCACCTGACCACTTACTCGCAGCATCGAGTAACACCCCTGACATTAAATAAAACAGCATCGTAGTTTCACCCCGACCACTTATCAGCAGCTCAGTACCAACACCCCTGCCCAAATTTTACTCAGCGTTTCAGTCCCCAAACACACGGGACCATTACTCGCGGCATAAGTAGTCAACACCAAAACCAAATTACTCAGCAGTTTTCGTATCCCAAAACTGCCACTTACTCAAATGCTTCGTAGCCCCCAATCCTGACCAATTTACTCGGGCGCCCCAAATTTACCCTTTACACCTGACCATTTAAATTTCGCAGCCACATTTATCCACACACCTGACCATTTTTCTCGCAGCATAAATTTGTCACACCCCGGCCCACTTTTATCAGCTGTATCGTAGTAAAAAACCCCTTTGACCTTATCGAGCTTTAAGTAGTCACCCACCCGGGCCCACTTGCTCAGCAGTTCAGTATCCACACACTGCCCAACTTACTCGCAGATCAGTAGCCACACCGGGGCCACTTACTAGCAGCAATCAGTCCCCAACCCCTTTCCCTTACTCGGCATTTTTCATTTACACCAAAATGACCACTTACTCAGCAGAATCAGTAGCCACACCCTAAACATTTACTCGGGCAGCATCAAAATCCACACATGCCCATTACTCAGCAGCATCAGTGTCCCCACCCTGCCCCTTTAAACTCAGCAGAATATTTAGAAAACCACCTGACCACTTCCCTCAGCAGCACCCAGTAGCCCCCAAACCCTGAAAAACTTCTCAGCGCACCCAGTTTTCCACCCCACCTGCCATTTTATCAGAAGCTTCAGTAGCCACACACTAAACCATTTTAATCAGCAGAAATCATTTGCCACAACCTAAACCACTTACTCAGCGCATCATTTTCCCAAAACCCCTGCCATTACTCACCCCGAATCAGTACCCAAAAAACCTGCCACTTATCAGCACCCTCAGTGGGTCCAAAAAAACCTGACCACTTACTAGCAGCCCATTTATCCACCCCCAACCTGACCACAAATCGCCGATCAGTACCCCACACCCCTGACCACTTACAAAAGCGGGCTCATATCCAAACCTGCCCACTTATAAGCGCTTCATTTGCCACACAAATGCCCATTTAAATCACCAGAAATCAGTAGTAAACCCCCTGACCCCCTTACTCGCACCCATCATTTGGGTCCCCACCCCCGGGCCCACTTTTTCAGCAAAATCAGTAGCCCAAACAGGCCCCACTTACTCGCAGAATTCAATAGTCACACCCCTTGCCCTTCCCTAAAGCGCTTCATTTAGCCAACCCGAACCACTTACTCAGCAGTTCAGTAGGTCACACTCCGACTATTTATTTCAGCAAAAATAAATTAGCCCCACACCTAAAACCACTTATCCAGCAGCATCTTTTGGTCACACACCTGCCCAAATTTTACTCAGGGGGCATCGTATTTAAACACCAGCCCACTTTAGCAGAACCATGTAGCCACACCCCGGGACCCAAATTAAACCAGCGGGCATCGTAGTCCCCAAAACCGGGCCACTTACTCGCAGCATCGGGTAGTCACACCCCTAAACCACTTACTCAGCAGCTTTCGTAGTCAAAACCGCCACTTATCAGAAAAGCTTTCATTGTAACCAACCCTACCAAAAAATCAGCAGCATAGTAGTCACAAAAAACCGGCCCAATTTAAACTCAGCCAATCAGTAGTAACCCACCTGAACACTTACTCAGCGCCCCAGTAGTCACACCCCGCCCAACTTACTCAGCGCTTTCTTTTAGTCACACCCTGACCACTTACTCAGCGCTCAGTAGTCAAAAACCCCGACCATTAACAAGCGCATCATTATTTCACACACCTGCCCAACTTATTTGCGCATAGTAGCAACACCTGACCCTTACTCGCGATCAGTGTCACACACCTAAACCACTTACTCGGGCAGCATCGTAGTCACACCCTGACCATTTTAATAAAGGCGCTTCATTTATTTCACAAACCTGCCCACTTACTCTGAAACATCATTTGCGACCACAACCCTGACCACAAACCCCACCCGAATCAGTGGCCCACACACCTGACCATTTCTCAGCAGTTTCAGTACCCTACCTTGCCCAATTAAACCAAAGCAGCATCTATACCCCACCCCCTAAACCATTATAAACAACATCTTAGGCACCCCCCCTTACCCCCTTAAATCGCAGAATCAGGTTCCCACTCCCCCCTGACCCCCTTACTCACCCGCATAAATTGTCACCACCGGACCCCTTATAAAGCAGCAATCTTTGTCACCCCCTTTCCACTTATGAGCAGATCAGTAGCCACCACCTGCCCCTTTTACTCAGAAAAGCATTATTGTCACCCTGCCACTTTTTCCAGCGCTTTCCAAAAAGTCACAACAATGCCCAACTTACCCCGCAGAAATTCAGTTTTCCACACACCTGACCATTTAAATTGCAGCTTCAGTACCCAAAACCCCTGCCACTTACTCAGCGCATAAGTGCCACACCCGGGACCCTTTACTAGCATATCAGTGCCACCCCCTGCCATTTGTCAGAAAAATTTAGGAGCCAAACACCTGAACTTACTAAAAGCAGCATCGGGTTGTCCCCACCCCTAAAACCCTTTAAATTTACCAGCTTCGGGCAAAACACCTGAAAAATTACTCGCAGAATCAGTAGTCACAAAACCTGCATTTTAACTCAGCGAATAATTTGTCACCACCTGCCCCTTTAAATCAAAAAGATCGTACCCAAAACCCCCCTGACCATTTAACTCGGGAGAATCAGTATTTCACACACCTAAACCATTCTCGAAGCATCGTAGCACACACCTGACCACTTACTCTGCGTTTTTTCAGTTGCCACCCCCATAAACACTTACTCAGAAAATCGTATCCACACCCCTGACCACTTACCCCAGTTTCATCATTTTGGCCAAAACCCCACCTGCCCACTTTTTCAGCGTTTCAGTATCCCCCAAAACCCCTGACCCTTATAAGCTGTTCAGTGGGTTCACACCCTGCCCCTTTATCAGCAAACCCGTAGCCACACACCTGACCACTTACTCAGCGCTTTCTTTTAGCCCCACACCTGACCATTTTCTAAGCAGCTTAAATTTTGCCCACCCCTGACCCCCTTATCCCCGGGGTTCTTTACCCCCACACACCTGCCCACTTTACTCCCCAGCAGGGGTTTGCCCACACAATAAACCACTTACTCGAGCTTCAGTAGTCACAAACCTACCACTTACTCAGAACAGTTCTTTGCCTAACATGACCCCCCTTAATCAAAAACCCAACAGTAGCCACACCCCCGGGCCCAAACTTAATAGCAGCACAGGTGGCTACACACCTGACCATTAATCGCAGAAACAGTAGTACACCCTTGACCACTTATAAACTACACCCAGTAGCCCCCACACCTAAACCCTTACTCGCAGCATCTTTAGTCACAAAACCTGACCATTTACCAGCCATGGGTAGTCACACACAGGGCCCACTTACTCAGCAGTTTAAAGTAGTCAACACCTGACCATTTTCTCAGCAGCATAATTTTTAAAACCTGACCTTCTCAGAAAACATCAGTAGCCACACCCTGACCACTTAATCAGCGCATCGTGGTTAACAAACCTGTCCATTACTCAGAAAGCATAAAGTAGCCAAACACCTAAACCAAACTTTTCAGTAGAATCAGTTTAAAATCCTAAACCAACTTAATCAGCAGTTCTTTTTGTTTTCCACCTAAACCATTTTACTCGCAGCATCAGTACCCAAAACCCCTGCCCCCATTTAAATTCAGTAGCATCAGTTTTTTCCCCCCTTTGCCCTTACTCAGCAGCATCAGTATCCCAACCCTGCCAAATTTCCGCGGAAATCAGTACCCAAAAACAACCTGCCCCTTTTTATTCCCCTTTTCCCAAGAAAGCCCACCCCTGCCCAATTTCTCAGTACCCATAAAGGAAAGGCAAAAAACTGCCCCAATTAAATTCAGAAACCTCAGTAGCCACACAATGCCCCTTTTTAACCAGGAATCATTTCCCACAACCCCGGACCAACTTACTAAAGCAGCATCAGTAGCCACACACCTGAAAACCTTCTTAAAGCAGTTCATTAGCCCCCAAACCTGCCCTTTTACTCAGCAGCATAAATTGCCCACAACCTGAAAAATTAAATCAGCAGCATGGGGAAGTCAGACACCTGACAAACTTACTCGGGCATAATCAGTAGCACACACCGCCACAAATCAGCGCCTAAATTTGCCCCCAAAAACCCCCTGACCACTTCCCTCGGGAAACCCATCGTAGCCAAAACCCTGCCCATTTACTCAGCAGCTTCTTTTACCCAAACACCTGCCCAAAACAAACTAGCGCATCATTGTCCCCCAACCTGCCCATTACTCAGCAGCATCGGTATTTAAACCCCACCTGGACCATTTATCAGAAGCTTCGTTTTTCACCCCCGGGGACCATTTATCAAAAACCATCAGTATTTCACCACCTGACCCTTATCGAAAAAACTTGGCCAACCCTGAAAACTTAATCAGCGCATCGTGGCTACACCCCCTGACCCCTTACTCAGAAGCATCAGTAGAAAACACATTTTTGACCATTTTATCGGGCAGCTCAGTACCCAAAAACCACTGACCATTTAAACTCAGCGCTTTCGAAAGTCCCACACCTGCCCATTTAAATCAGAAAACTTCAGTAGCCCCCACTCCTGCCCACTTCCCTCGCTGAAATCGTGGGCCACAAATAAACCCCTTAAATCAGCAGCTTTGTACCCAAACACCCCCGGGGCCCTTTTAAATCGGCAGTTTTCTTACCCACAAAACCTGACCCCCTTACTCGCAGCATCATTTAGTAAACACACCTGAACCATTACTCAAAAAGCATCGGTAGTAAAAACACGTGACCATTACTCAGCAGCATCGGGAGCCCAACAATGCATTTAAATTGCAGCATCTTTAGTCACCCCCTGACCTTTCCTCACAGTTGGGAAAACCCCTGACCAATTTAAATCAGCAAACATCAGTGCCCACACCTGCCCACTTTTTCGGGCAGCACAGTGGCTCCCCAAACCTGACCATTTTTCTCGCAAAAATCAGTAGAAAACCCCACCTGACCACTCCCTGAAAACATCGAAACCCAACACCGGACCACTTACCCTCAGCATCAGTAGAAAAAACCCCTGACCATTTTAAATCAGCGGGTTTCAGTAGCCACACACCTTCCCAACTTACCCCAGCAGAAATCAGTACCCCACAAAACCTGCCCAATTTTACTTTTGCAACATCGGGTTACCCAACCCCACCTGCCACTCATTCAGCAACATCGTGGGCCACAAAAGCCCCTTTTTCTAAGAAAGAATATTTGACCCCCAAAACCTGCCCACTTACTCGCAAAAATAAGTACCCAACCCACATGAAAAATTTTTCCTCGGGCAGTTCGTAGTCCCCACCCTGCCCCACTTCTCGCGAATCAGTTTCCCACCCCTGACCACTTCCCTCGGGCCAAAATTCATTTAGCCACACACCTGCCCCTATCAGAAGCATCATTTAGCCGCACCTGAAAAATTTACTCAGGGGAAACCTTTTGCCACACACCTGACCACTTATCAGACGCATCGTAGCCACACCCCTGCCACTTACTCAGCAAACGTAGCCCACCCCCTTGACCCCCTTAAAATAAAGGCAACATTAGTTGCCAAAAACCTTGGGCCTTTTGTCAGCAGTCAGTACCCAAAACCCCTCCTTGCCCACTTACTCAGAAACATCAGTACCCCAACACCTACCACTTTCTCAGCAACTCAGTGCCAAACCGGGCCACTTACTCGGCAGCATCGTAGCCAACACCTGACCACTTCCCTCGCAGCATCAGAAAACCCAAAACCCTGCCACTTTTCACCGCACCCGGTGGGTCACACACCTGCCCCACTTACTAAAGGCAGCTTTTCAGTAGCCACAAACCTGCCCCACTTACCGCAGATCGAAACCCACACCCCTGACCACTTACTCCCGCATCAGTATTTCCAAAATGAACCACTTACTCACCAGTTAAAGGTTGCCACAAAACCTGCCATTTTAACCTTAAAAGGTAATCAGTGGTAACACCCCCTGACCATTAAATCTGCAGCATCATTTCCCCCCAACACACCTGACCATTTAACTCACAGAAAACCCAGTAGCCAAACACCTGACCCCCCTTAAATCAGCAGCATCAGTAGCCACACCCCCGGGAAAAAAATTTATCAGCAGCATCAGTAGCCATACTCTGACCCTTACTCGCAGCATCAGTAGCCCAACAAACCGGGCCCAATTTTCTCAGAAAAAAATCAGTACCCACCACCTGCCCTTACTCGCAGCATCAGTAGCCACACACCTGGCCACTTACTCGCAGCATCAGTGAAAAACACCTGACCATTTACTCGCAGCACCCAAGTAGCCACACCCCTGCCACTTATAAAGCAGCATCATAGCCACACACCGACCACTTTCGCAGCATCAGTAGCCACACACTTGCCCAAACTTACTCAGTTGCATCAGTAACCCATACCTGACTCCCTTATCAGCAGCTTCAGTAGCCAAAACATCTGACCACTTACTAAGGCCCGCATCAGAAAACCCACCCCTTACCACTTACTCGCAGTATCAGTAGTAAAAAAACCTGACCACTTATTTCAGCGGGCATAAATTTGCCAAAACACCTGACCACTTTTCAGCAGTTCAGTAGTCACCAACCTGCCCATTTTAATCACCCAGATCAGTAGCCCCCACACCTGCCCATTTTACTCGCAGAATCATTTCCCAAAACACACCTGACCATTTATCGTCCCTTCAGTAGTCACAAAACCCTGACCTTTTTTATTTCACCCCGCATCAGTAGTCACACACCTGACCACTTACTCAGCAACCAGTAGCCCCCAAAAACCGGGAACCATTTTACTCAGAATCATCATTTGCCCCCACCTGACCCTTATCAGCCCTCATTTGCCACACCCCGGGGCCACTTCCCTAAAGCAGCTCAGTTGCCACCCTCCTGACCATTTAAATCAGCAGCCAGTAGCCAAAACCTGACCACTTACTGGGCACCATCAGTACCCCACACCCTGGCCATTTAAACTCAGCTGCATAAAGTACCCAAACCAAATGACCATTTTAAATAAAGCAGTTTGGTAGCCACAAAACCCTAAAACCCTTACTCGGGCAGGTCATTTGCCACCACATGCCATTTTTATCGCAGCATCAGTTACCAAAACTGACCATTTCTCAGCAGCATCAAATAGCCTTTTTCCTGACCACTTACCCCGCGGCATCTTTATTTCCCCCCACCTGCCACTTAACTAACATATCAGTCCCACAAAATGCCCATTTTACCCCAAGCGCATCATTAGCCCCCACACCTAAACCACTTACTCGCAAAAATCACTAGCCAAAACACCTAAACCACTTAATCAGAAACATCTTTTTACCCAACCCCCCTGACCACTTATTCCCCAGCATAAATAGCCTACCCCTGACCACTTGAAATCAGAAAGCATCAGAGCAAACCACCCCCCCCCCAACCCAAACTTTCCCCAAACCTCTCAAAAAACACCCCCCCCCCCTGCCCCCCCTTACTTAGCACCCATACTAGCCCCCAAAAACCCCTTTGACCACTTATCAGCAGCATCTTTTGGCCCCCCAACCCCTCCAAACTTACTCAGCAGCATAGTCACAAACCGCCCACTTACTCTGCAGCATCGTAGCCCCCCACCTAAACCATTTAAACCTCAGCGCATAACTAGAAAAACCCCTAAACACACTCAGCAGCCCCTTTTGCCCACACCTGCCCAATTTAAACTCAGAACTTCAGTAGCCCCCAACCTGGCCACTTATCCCAAGCTTCAGTAGCCACACCCCTAAACCATTTTAATCAGCGCATCAGTAGTCAAAAAATGCCAAACTTACCGCGCATCGGGACCCACACCCCTTAAACCCATTACTCAGCGCATCCAGTTGGGCCCAACCCCTTACCACTTATTTGCAGTTTCCTTGAAACAAACCTGAACCTTACCCCGCAGCATCGTAGCCACCCCACCTGACCCCCTTACTAAACCAGCATTCGGGTATTTCCCCCGGGACCATTTAAATCAGAAGCATCAGTGCCACCCCCGGGCCCATTTTACTCGCAGCTTCATTTAGCCACACACCGGACCACTTATTTAAGCGGGCATCAGTAGTCAAACCCCCTGACCACTTCCCCAAAAAAGGGAAAACATTATAGACGTTTTTTTCTTGTTTTGAAACTAAGCAAAAATAGCGGATTTATTTACTTACCCCCATCTTTTTTTTTCGGGGTGTTTGTTTTGGGTTCTTTGATGCTGGGGAAATGACTTTTCACTGTAAAATCACCCCGGGGCTTGACCCCCTAAAATCACTTCCCTCGGGAAAACCTTGTGATTTTGTCGTCAAACGGAAGCTTTTTGTTTTTTCTCCCCTGTTTCTTTAAGTCAGCACCCCTTTATACTTTTTTCTCGTCCCTGACTAAAAAACAAAAAACCTTAAGAAAATTAAAAAGCAAATTTTGGGCTATTGACTGTTTTTTCAAGCATTTAAACTGTGGGGTTAATTTTTTTTAAAAAAACAAAAATAATTTTAAAATCAGTTAAATCGAGGTTTTGCGTGTTTTAGTTGCGGCGTCATGGTGACGAGGGATAGATTTTTTAAGTTTTTTAAGGGGGCCCCATAAAACCAAAAACTGACTTTATATATTTATATATATATATATTATTTATTATTATATATAAAAATATTTTTTTTATTTTTTTTATATATATATATATATTTATTTTATATATAAAATATATTTTATATATTTTTTATATATATTTATATATATATATATATTTATTATAAAAAATTTTTATATATTTATATTTTATTTATATATATTTTTATGCAAAAAAACCCACTCTGAAAAAATTAGAAAAATTTCCCCAAGCGTTTTTCGTCCCCCACTCAAATTATAAAGGGGAAACTATGAAAGTAAAGCATCCAAGGAAAGCTATTTAAGGGGTCTGGTCGGCACCCATATAAGATCCCAAAACGGTTTAAACACGTGACCCCGGGGGGCGAGCCAACTTGGAAAGGCCCCTTGGCACAATCACCCCAAAATATTTTTTCCCCAAAAAAATTAAGAAAATTTTAAAGATTTTTTGGTCCGTGTATTTTTAATTTTCCCCCAAATTCCCTTTTAATTATAAATGGATTTTAAATTTTTTTTTCCCAAAAGGAAAATTTTATATTATTGTCAAAACTTTTTTTTATGAAAAGGATTCAATTATTTCCGGGTCGACCAGGGGACTTGTTTGGAAAATATTTTCTCAACTTTTTAAAAACCCAATTGGAGGGTTTAAATTTCCCTTCATAAAAATAAATAGAGCTTTGGGGATCTTGTCCATTTCTAATGTATATTTATGTTTTTTTAAAATTTTTTTCGAGATTTTTACCGTTTGCCCGAAATTAAAACTTTATCGCAAATTTTACAAGGAATCTTATAGACACATCCATCAGCATTTTGGGGGCAATTCTTTATCAAAAGTTTTTTTACTGTATCGAGATTTTTGAATACAACTTTAATATTAAAAGTCTTAAGAAGAGAAGGCATATCAACCAAGTTTTCATGGTAAGGGAGAACCAACATATTTTTAGTTGAATAAGGCTGGTTGTCCCTTTTTGGATTGTAAAAAGTATTTCTGGCAACTTTAAAAGATTTATCAATTACATTTCTTGGGTATTTTAAATCATTACATATTTCATAAATTTTGGATATTTCCTCATCTATGAACTCAGGACTACAAATTCGTAAAGCTCTCAGAAACATTGATGAGAAAACAGACAGTTTGACTCTATCTTGATGCGAGGAATAATAGTGGACATAGGAACAGTTATTAGTAGGTTTTCTGTAAATTTTAAATTTGAATTCATTATTACCCTTAATAATTAAAACATCTAGAAAAGGCAATGAGTTATTTTCTTCAAACTCAACAGTAAAGTTTATTGAATGGGCTAAGCTATTTAATTTTCCAAGGAAATGGTGTATATCTACATTTTTGGGCATAAGACACAAAATATCATCAACATATCTGAACCATTTAGCTCTATTAGGGAGGATTGTGTTAAGCAACCTTGTTTCAAAAAATTCCATGTATAGGTTACTAAGAACAGGTGAAAGAGGATTTCCCATTGCCATACCAAACTTCTGAGTGTAAAATTTATCATTAAATACAAATTTTGCATCAACAATGCAAAGTTTAATAAGTTTAATGATAGTAGGAACTGGCAATGGTAAATCATAGTTAACGAGTTCTTCAGATAAGAAACTTAATAAATCATCAACAGGAACTTTCGTAAACAAGGAAGTAACATCAAAACTAACCATGTTAAAATCATTTAGGTCAGTCAAGGAGCTTAATTTATCAACCAAGTCTATGTTGTTTTTAACATTAAATTTAGAAATTTTGCCAACAATAGGGCTCAAAATATCAACAAGCCATTTGGATAATTTATATGAAACTGACCCTATGGAGCTAATAATTGGTCTGACTGGATTCCCTGGTTTGTGTGTTTTTTTCTATTCTTTCAGAGTGGTTGTTCTGCATATTCTGAAATCACCTGTTTACTGTGATCTTATTGCATATATATATATATATTCTGGTGTCTGGATGCCGGTGAGGGGCACTTATTATTATTGTTATTATTATTATTATTGTTATTATTATTATTATTGTTATTATTATTATTATTATTATTATTATTATTATTATTATTATTATTATTATTATTATTATTATTATTATTATTATTATATTATTATTATTATTATTGAGCTAAGACCGTATAATTTCAAATTATTTTAGTGCACTAGGTGTGATATTAGTGGATAAATGCATCACCTTTCAAGAGAGAGGTGTCTTGATATCAAGAGAGAGGTGCCTTGATGTCAAGAGAGAGGTGCCTTGATGTCAAGAGAGAGGTGTCTTGATGTCAAGAGAGAGGTGCCTTGATATCAAGAGAGATGTGCCTTGATGTCAAGAGAGATGTGCCTTGATGTCAAGAGAGAGATGTCTTGATATCAAGAGAGATGTGCCTTGATGTCAAGAGAGAGGTGCCTTGATGTCAAGAGAGAGGTGCCTTGATGTCAAGAGAGATGTGCCTTGATGTCAAGAGAGAGGTGCCTTGATATCAAGAGAGATGTGCCTTGATGTCAAGAGAGAGATGCCTTGATGTCAAGAGAGAGGTGTCTTGATATCAAGAGAGAGGTGTCTTGATATCAAGAGAGAGGTGTCTTGATATCAAGAAAGAGGTGTCTTGATGTTGGTAGAGGGCAGCTGATTATCATTGGTATGCAACACCCACAGGTTGATAAATTAGACATGTGCAACATCTGAGTAAATTCAACCAGATATTACTCTTGTGTCTAATTTATCATGAAGGCTCTTGATCTAAGTTCACTTCCTTAAACTTAACTTTCACCAGGAACTTAATGACTCCAACATAAGAACATAGGAAAGAAGGAACACTGCAACAGGCCTACTGACCCATGCGGAGCAGGTCCATGTCCCCCCCACCCGGATTATCCCAATGACCCACCCAGTCTGGTCACCTCCACTCAAGGATGGAGCACTGTACCAGACCCAGCAGCACAAGCTAGTCTCTTCAATAATGATTAGTACAATTAAGAGCAAGACGTCAAAAATATTTATTTATATATATTACAAAACTTTAGCACTTAACAAGGGATTCTCCAAAAATAAATCAAATGAAATAATTCGTCTTGAATATATATATTACAAAACTTTAGCACTTAACAAGGGATTCTCCAAAAATAAATCAAATGAAATAATTCGTCTTGACACGCGAGAAAAAAACCTGTCAAGGAAACCTGGCGAATGAGCCAGTATTTATGACGCCACTAAATAAGATATTTGAAAAGTAATTTTGGAATTCATGTCTGGCACAGCTGGGGAATTACACTATAATAAATCTCCCATCATTTAAAAGTGAATATTAATTCACAGTAGTTAATCCTGGTGTAGTTTACCAGTGAGGGATTACAAGGATCGTCAAGATCTCTCTGGTTAGTTTTAATACCTGACTGAATTAAGTTGTTCTTAGTTGAGGATCCTTATGTAATCTGAGAAAGAGAGATGGCGGACTCAGGAGTCGTTACAAAAGAGGCTGTCGAGTCATAACAAAGCCGAGTGGTTACAAAAGAGGCTGTCGAGTCGTAACAAAGCCGAGTGGTTACAAAAGAGGCTGTCGAGTCGTAACAAAGCCGAGTGGTTACAAAAGAGGCTGTCGAGTCGTAACAAAGCCGAGTGGTTACAAAAGAGGCTGTCGAGTCGTAACAAAGCCGAGTGGTTACAAAAGAGGCTGTCGAGTCGTAACAAAGCCGAGTGGTTACAAAAGAGGCTGTCGAGTCGTAACAAAGCCGAGTGGTTACAAAAGCGGCTGTCAGGAGTATTTACTCACGTGTTCTTGTTAGTTAGTTAGTTAAAGATTAGCCGGTATTCTCCCGGCTCGGGCCTTTTCCAAGTGGTGGCCCGGCCTTGGCTCCCTCTTTAGGGAGTGTCTGAGACCTAAGTCTCCCATGGGAGGAGGCACAAGTACCTCCTCATCTTTGGGACCAACTGTCCCCAGGCCTAGCCACAAGCTAGGCCTCTCTGGTCTGCCATCCCCGCCCCAAGGGGGCTAATGGGAATGACAGTCTTATGAGCTAAAAGCTCGGGCTCAGGCACCTACCCTACCCTAGAAGGGCTGGGCATGGTGTCGATGACGTGTTCTTGAACCTTCAACAAACTACCTTGGATCTAGGAGTGTCTCAAGGCAGCGATACTCTTGTTTATGTAACAAAGTGAACATCAAGCAAATTTATTTCCTTCACTGCACTATTCAAGATAGATTTTCCAGAATTGTATAACTTCGCATCGCCTAACTTAGTACTGCATAAGTTAGTATTGCATAACTTAGTACTGCATAACTTAGTATTGCATAACTTAGTACTGCATAACTTAGTATTGCATAACTTAGTACTGCATAACTTAGTACTGCATAACTTAGTACTGCATAACTTAGTACTGCATAACTTAGTACTGCATAACTTAGTATTACATAACTTAGTATTACATAACTTAGTATTGCATAACTTAGTACTGCATAACTTCTTCTTCTTCTTATGACCAGAACTTTGGTAAGATGGGTAAGGATAGAAATATTGGAAAAGGAAGGGAGGGGAGAGAGGTAGGATATAAAAGGTAAGTGGCCCAACCACTTTGGTGTAATTTAAAAGGTGTATGTGAGATAATAAGATATTCTTAAAGGTGTATAATACGTAGATATAACAGATATATAAGTACATGACTCTGAATTGGTAGTAATTATACAAGTTGCAATTGCCTTTTTTTTGCGATTGCACAACGGATATTTAAGCGACAATGAAGGCAATAATTTCCTGGCCAGTTTATAAAGAATTACGTGACAATGGCTTCTTACAGGTGGTGTCCCGCCATATAGCATATTTTTACATTAGATTGTTGTATAAGATGTCTCCCTAATTGGGGGCGATGATGTTCTCAGTACACATGGAAGGGTTCTGGTGTTACCCAATCTTCTTCATCAGGGAGGTTGTTCAATATCATGGGTCGAGGGTAATCATCTTTGTGTATAAAACGACGAACCCTCTGTGGGAGAGTCATTCTTTGAGTCCTGTGAGGAGGAGTATTGATGATATAATCCGTGGTTTTTTACCACTTGTATAGGATTTTTCTCTATCTGGCATGTATAGTTCTTTAATTGTTTTGAGTTGTTTCTTCTTCAGGGGGGTCAAGGGTACATTTAAGGCAGTAATATCCTTTTTGTACGTGTAAATCTGCCATTTTAACTCTGTCTCTCCTCCGGGGTACCCTAATGAAGCGAAGAGCTCTATTCTGGATCCGTTGAAAACCGTAGCATTGTTGGTCTTTGTTGTTAATGACATTGGGACACAAGGGTATTCGAGTATAGGTCTTATTATCATTTTATACAGATGTTTTTTGACATGTGGAGGGACTTGATTGAATCTAAAGAGACTGTAAAGACCGGCTTTGGCTATGTTGATCTTTTTATTTACATGAGATGTTGAGTGGAGCAGCCTGTCTATTTCATATCCCAAGATCTTGTTAGGATTTCTAACGGCTACAGGTGTACCTCTGATGGAGATACCTCCTTTATCTTCAATGGTTGATGCAAAACATCCTATCGTGCTACCAAGGACCTTATCAGGATTAGTCGCAATTCTCCATTTCTTTTCCCAATTAGATGTTCGACGAAGTTCAATATTCATTTTTTCTATGACTGTCTCATACTTGTATTTTCCTGTAACCGGAGTTGATGAGACGACATGAATAACATCATCTGCAAACTGTGTCACAATTGTATCATGAAACTCTGGTTGAGGAAGGTCATTCACATAAATGTTGAACAGAATTGGACTAAGACAAGAACCTTGTGGGACACCAGCTGTCGGTATAAAAGGCTCTGTTGACCTGCCCATGAGATGGGAATGATTTTTTCTTTGAGTTAAGAGTTAATATTAATCTGAAAAAGGTCCAGTTATGGTCTGGTAGGTCAAAAAAGTTTGTATTAAAAGACCATCATGCCATAAGCTATCAAAAGCTTTATGAACATCTCTGGTGTCAATTAGGGCAAGATTGCCCTGATGTTTTAGACTTGCTACAGTATCGAGAATAATATTTATTGCATGATGGCTACCTCTATGTGTTCTAAAGCCAAATTGTTTTTCAGTAAAAAAGTGATTAAACTCCATATAGTAGTTCAGTCTGTTGGAAATGATCTTCTCAAGAACTTTTCCAGTGACTTCAAGTAAAGATATACATCTATAGTTCCCAGGTTGGTGGATGTCTTTGTTGGGCTTAGCAAGAAAGATCATCCTAGCAGTCTTAAAAACAACTGGAAAATGTCCTGAAGCCAAGATGGCATTAAAGATATTAACCAAAGACTGTTTACAGTTTCTGGGTAGGAACTTTATTTGTTTCATTGTTATTCCAGAGAGACCAGAGGCTCTATTTCTCATTCTGCTAATAACCTGACTCATCTCGAGTAATGTAATAGGTCTAGTAAGCGGGTGGGCGTCTTCAAGAGTTGAAGTATCGATGGAAGGTAGTGGTTGTAGATCATCCAAGTTCTCATCTCTCCATTCATTTACCAACTGATAATGATTATTGTTAAATCGACGACTGTTATTGTGGGAGAGAATTTTCTCCCATACATCACCCATCAAATTAGCCTGGTCCTGTGGATCATCAAGTTTAATCTCAACATCTTCATCATAGGTAGTTAGAGGCCTTGTGCTTTGCACCTAACAGTTGTCGGATCTTACTCCAAAATTTTGCTGGCTCACGTTTATACTGATTAGCTTGGAGAACTAGCAATTTCCATAAGTCACGTTTGTGATGACTAATCATGTTAATTAATTCGTGCCTCAATCTGTCCAATGTAGCTACTGGTGGTTGTCGCGTTTGAAGATGCCTTCGACATTCTGCTTGATAATTTCTTAAAGCGTCTCTAATTTCCCTAGTAGGTTTATATTGTTGATAGATCTTTGTGGAAGCTAATTGGCAAGTTGCATTAGTAGCTTCAATTATTCGATTGTGAAGGGACCTGATCGCGTCATCAATTGTAGTGGAAGATAGATTTTCCAACGACACAATTTCATCGTCACCCAGATATGCCCTGAAGGGGTCAAATCCTAGGGTGTTAAGATTGGGTTTAGGAGTTACAGGTATTCTAAATGGAGAAGTTTGTAGTTGTATTATAACATGGATATGGTCAGATCCTACATTTCCACCAGGAGATATACGACAGTGAAAGATGTCACAGTCTCTGTTTGTCAGGACTATATTTGGTGTCCCTGGATGAGGTCCAATGTACGATTTAAAGAATGGGCCTTGAAATGACAAGTTTCTGGCTGTCATGATATTAAATAGTTGTTTCCCTTTTAAGTCACCCAGTGGATTACCAGCTCCACAGTTAAAGAGGGCAGGGTGATGAGCATTAAAATCTCCCGCTAGAATTGTTGGAATATTTCTGCTTAATATCCTATGTAGAGGAATTGACTCTATATATTGTTGTCTCGGGGGAAAATATCCAGTTACTATCACTAGTTGGCCATGAGACGTTGTTATTTCTATTGCAAGAATGTTATCTTCGTCAACATGAATATTTTTAAATGTATAGCCTAATTTAACTAAGACGGCTACACCACTATAGGGTCCTCTCGATTTCTCCACAGTACAGTATCCACGTAATTTAATATGTTGATCAACTCTTGCAGCTGTCTCGTTCAAGAGTATAACATCGGGATTGTAATTATGTAGTTCATCCTCAAGGAGGTAACGGTTATTAAAGAAATGTTGAATATTAAGTTGGAAAATTGTAATCCCCATTATTTCTTGCACTTCGGACGTGTACTGCGGACTGAACGCCTGCAAGTAATGTCTTTTTTCGTATACTCACTATCCCTGCTGGACTCGTCAAGGGGAGGAGGGAAGTTCTGAGTAGTTGCTTGTGTATTGAAAGTGTTACCATCTTCACTAGAGTTGGTAATATTAACAGAATCATTAGAGTCATCATCAGAAAACTGAGGTGTGATATACACAGTTTCAGGAAGCAGAGGCTCGTGAGAGTTAATGGGAGACTGTGGAGCCTCCAAGGAAAAATTTGGTAGGCCAGGTGAATTACCCTGGGAAAGTTCCTGTTCAACAGGATCAGCTGCAATAGCGGAAGAGTAAGCACCAATCACTGGGGCATCGTTAGGGTCAGGTATTGACTCATCAGGTTGAGGGGAGTTGACAACTTGATTATGCGAGGTGGGTGATCCCTGGACAAGGGATGTATTAGACTTATTTGTAGAAGTAGAGTAGGGAACATACTTCTTGTTATGAGAAGGCTGGGCCATAATCTCCTTAACATTATCTTGGATAGTAAAGGGAGTGATCCCATTAGCCATTAACAAATCATTTAAAACCTTTGAGCAGAGTTGAATGACACCACCTGCTATGTCTTTGGCCATCATATACATTAGTTGCGCTCTCGTCATGTCCCCGGCTGAGGATACCTGAGACATGGGAGGTGAGGTTGAACCTTGTTGTTGCGTTTGTGTATGTTGTAGGTGAGGGTTAGATTGGGGCACTCCAAGAGGGGCAGAATTCCAAACATTGTAACCAGTAGTAGAAACCTGAGGAGTCCCACTAGATCCAGGCAAAGCTGGGAAGGAAGTTTGGGACATTGTTGGCGGTGCCTGGGGAGTGGTCTTCTTAGAAGTGGACAGTTTCTTAGCTTCTAGAATTTTCTGCATTTCCTATTTCCTCTCAGGACAGAGAGCAGGAACAGCATGATGTTTACCATTGCAGAGGACACACTTGGGCGTATTTTTATTAGTACAATCTCTATAAGAATGTTGGCCAGAGCAAATTCTGCAAATCTGTGCTTGAGTACTGCATTTGTTGATGGTATGACCAAATGCATAACATTTAAAACATTGTGTCACACTGACAAACAGCTCAAGAGATATTTGGTCAGGTGTACATCTGGTGCCAAAACATTTGAAGCCATTTTGATGCACTAGTTTGGCCTCTTCAGGTGTCACAAGTATTAACTTTAATGTTACCTGGTTGTTGCCAGGTTTGGAGAATTTATGTGCTTGGACACCATGAAATCCAGAATTCTCTGTATTAAAGTCTTCAACAATTTCCTGCACTGTGCTATCTCTCATGATGCTGTTAATTCTGGCAACAAACACAGTTCGCTGAGCTTGATAGCTTTCAGGTGCAATTGGGTGGATTCCCAAAGTCGTCAATTTGTCCAGGACGTCCTGCTTAAGTAGTTGAAGTAACTCTTCTTCAGAAGAGAGGAGAAGTACTACCCCAGCGTGGGTTGTAAAAACATCCACTGGAGCAACAGTTGAATTCGAGTAGATACATGCTAGAATTTCTTTCTTCGTCTTTAGGTTACCATCCACACGTAATCTTACTCTTATTCGCGCCATGATGTCCAGGAAGGTACATCTGGCACATAAGTTGCTTTGACAAACAGGGTTTTTCCTTAGTGTTAGTCTAACATCCTATTTCAGCTGACTTATGAAGGTCAGCCCCTAAGATAGCCTACCCTCGAGTGGCGAGGGGGACAGGGCCCCTAAGATAGCCTACCCTCGAGTGGCGAGGGGGACAGGGCCCCTAAGATAGCCTACCCTCGAGTGGTGAGGGGGACAGGGCCCCCTAAGATAGCCTACCCTCGAGTGGTGAGGGGGAAAGGGCCCAAGGCAAAGATCGGCCGGATTTTAAAAAAACCACACGGGCTACCGGATGGTCAAAATGCCTTGTGTTAACTGGCCAAAGCGAAGTTGCCGAAAAAGAAGATAGGAAAGTCAGAATGATAACAATATATGTAGTGTGTTAGAGTGTGGGTCAGTGTAGTTGTTTGGGTGAGGGGAGGAAGGGGAAGGATGGGGGGATGGGGAAGAGAGGGGTGAACAAGCAAGCAAGTCACCGCCTTACCCTCTTGAACATCAAAATGGTATTCGACTGAAGAAGCCTACTGTGTAGGCGAAACGTTTCGGAATAAAGTTGTCTAACTGTTGCATATGTGTCTTACCTAACAACCTGTCGGTATTGTATACCATTTTGATGTTCATCTTGTCAGACACTGCAACACATGGCATCTTGGTACAGAAAACACCTTGGACAAGCTTTTCAAGTGAGAAGTGTTGGATCTGAGAGGGACATGACCTTTCAGTGGTTACATTCTCACTACTACTACTGCTACTACTATTACTACTACTACTACTACTATTACTACTACTACTACTACTACTACTACTACTCTGCACCTCTCCTTCCGACAGTATTTAAGTCTCCGCACTGTCGCTTGATCTTCAGATAGTTCCTGACTATGGAACTGAACTTCTCCAGGCTGAGGGACTGACAACCTCAAATTCAACGACTTCAAGGGTGATGGACTGATTACATCGTCTTCACATCTCTACTGTTCCTGCCTACTTTCTGTATTCGACTGAAGAAGCCTACTGTGTAGGCGAAACGTTTCGGAATAAAGTTGTCTAACTGTTGCATATGTGTCTTACCTAACAGCCTTACCCTCTTGATGGGATGGTGCTCGAAGTGACTGCCAGCAAGTTTCCTCTCAGCTCTGGTCAAGAACTACTCAGGATAACTTAAGAAAAATCTCGAGTAACAGTGTTCAGAGTTGCTCTGCTGAAGTGCAGGAACGACGACGTCTTCTCTCCACGGCGGCTGGGCGGCTGGTCGGCTGGACGGCTGGACGGCTGGACGGCTGGACGGCAGGACGGCTGGACGGCTGGACGGCTGGACGGCTGGACGGCTGGACGGCAGGACGGCAGGACGGCTTCCCTGTGTCAGTTTTATTGCATAACTTAGTATTGCATAACTTAGTATTCCTTTTGTATTGCCTAACGTAGTATTGCATAACTTAGTATTGCATAACTTAGTATTGTATAACTTAGTATTACATAACTTAGTATTGCATAACTTAGTATTACATAACTTAGTATTGTATAACTTAGTATTGCATAACTTAGTATTACATAACTTAGTATTGCATAACTTAGTATTGCATAACTTAGTATTACATAACTTAGTATTACATATCTTAGTATTGCATAACTTAGTATTGTATAACTTAGTATTGCATAACTTTGTATTGCATAACTTTGTATTACATAACTTTGTATTACATAACTTAGTATTGTATAACTTAGTATTGCATAACTTAGTATTGCATAACTTTGTATTACATAACTTAGTATTACATAACTTTGTATTACATAACTTAGTATTGTTTAACTTAGTATTGCATAACTTTGTATTACATAACTTAGTATTACATAACTTAGTATTGTATAACTTAGTATTGCATAACTTAGTATTACATAACTTAGTATTGTATAACTTAGTATTGCATAACTTTGTATTGCATAACTTTGTATTACATAACTTTGTATTACATAACTTAGTATTACATAACTTAGTATTGTATAACTTAGTATTGCATAACTTAGTATTACATAACTTAGTATTACATAACTTAGTATTACATAACTTAGTATTGTATAACTTAGTATTGCATAACTTAGTATTACATAACTTAGTATTACATAACTTAGTATTGTATAACTTAGTATTGCATAACTTTGTATTGCATAACTTTGTATTACATAACTTTGTATTATATAACTTAGTATTGCATAACTTTGTATTACATAACTTAGTATTGCATAACTTTGTATTACATAACTTAGTATTACATAACTTTGTATTACATAACTTAGTATTGTATAACTTAGTATTGCATAACTTTGTATTACATAACTTAGTATTGCATAACTTTGTATTACATAACTTTGTATTACATAACTTAGTATTGCATAACTTTGTATTACATAACTTAGTATTACATAACTTTGTATTACATAACTTAGTATTGCATAACTTTGTATTACATAACTTTGTATTACATAACTTAGTATTACCTAACTTAGTATTACATAACTTAGTATTACCTATCTTAGTATTACATAACCTTGTATTACATAACTTAGTATTGCTCTGGAAGGTCAATACACCACAAAATATTAGCACAGAGTGTTGCTCGAATTTCTAATCCGGCTGAACATTTACTCTCAAAATTTCGAAGTGAATCAAATTTTTGAATTCACAACTCATCCATGGACACTAATATTAACTTTTTTTTCAAGAAAGAATATCAAATTGTGATATATACAACAATAAACCCCAAACACCTCCTTTTCTACACGTTTCTCCTTGGTATGGACTGATGAAGTCACTGTGTGGCGAAACGTTTCCTAATTAAAGATACCCAAGAGTTGCATATGTGTCTTATCAAAACTGAAAGAAATTCTCGTAACAACATTATGTCTAAGTCACTCTTAATTTGCATTATCAAATTATTAGTGATAAATCCCCTCAAGGAAGGTTCCTTGATGTTGGTGAGGGGCTCTTGATCCCTCAAGGAAGGTTCCTTGATGTTGGTGAGGGGCTCTTGATCCCTCAAGGAAGGTTCCTTGATGTTGGTGAGGGGCTCTTGATTTATGGAATTGGATCCGTGATCCAGTTCCCCGAATTAAGCCTGAATGCCTTCCACATCCCCCCCTCCCCAGGCGCTGTATAATCCTCCGGGTTTAGCGCTTCCTCCTTGATTATAATAATAATAAAAATAATCAGTGATAAATGGAAAAATCAGTTTCTTCTAGAAAAAAAAAACAAATAAAACCATCACAACCCAAGAAAATCCAAATTTTGATTTAAGATTTGACACCATAAAAGGTCTAACTAAATATTCTGGTAACTAAAATTAACAATATATAACTAGAATAATTCAATGGAGGGAAACTCTGTGATATATTTTTGACGAAGAGAAATAAATGGTTATGACTGACCATGATTTTTCAATGGGTGGACCTGTAAGCCAGTGGAAGGTATCGGTCAGATGGCCAGAAGCTCCAACGGTGGGTCATTATCTTACTAAGACTGGCGTTAGGAAACACTTGTGATGTTTCCTGACGAACCTTACCTAAATTGACCTGACCTGACTTGACCTAACCTAACCTAATCTAACCTAACCCGACCTGACCTGACCTGACCTGACCTAACCTAACCTAACCTAACCTAACCTAACCTAACCTAACCTAACCTAACCTGACCTGACCTGACCAAACCTAACCTAACTTAACCTAACCTAACCTAACCTGACCTGACCTAACCTAACCTAACCTAACCTAACCTAACCAAACCTAACATAACCTAACCTAACCTAACCTGATCTGACCTGACCTGACCTAACCTAACCTATCCTAACTAGCCTAACCAAACATAACCGAACTTAACCGAACCTAACCTAACCTAACCTAACCGAACCTAACTGAACCTAACCTAACCTAACCTAACCTAACCTAACCTAACCTAACCTAACCTAACCTAACATGACCTGACCTGACTTGACATAACCTAACCTAACCTAACCGAACCTAACCGAACCTAACCGAACCTAACCTAACATAACCTAACCGAACCTAACCGAACCTAACCTAACCTAACCTAATCTAACCTAACCTGACCTGACCTGACCTGACCTAACCTAACCTAACCTAACCTAACCTTACCTAACCTGACCTGACCTGCCCTGACCGGACCAACCTAACCTAACCCAACCTAACCTAACCAAACCCCTAACCAAAACCTAACCTAACCTAACCTAACCAAACCCTAACCTAACCTAACCTAACCTAACCTAACCTAACCAACCTAACCTAACCTAACCTAAATTTACCTAACCTGACCTAACATAACCTAACCAAACCTAACCTTACCTGACCTGCCCTGACCTAACCTAACCTAACCTAACCTAACCTAACCTAACCTAACCTAACCTAACCTAACCTTACCTAACCTTACCTAACCTAACATAACATAACCTACCCTACCTAACCTAAACCTAGCCTAACCTTACCTAACCTTACCTAACCAAACCTAACAAACCTAACCTTACCTAACCAAACCCTTACCTAACCTGACCTGACCTAACCTAACCAACCTAACCCTAACCTAACCTAACCTAACCTAACCTAACCTAACCTAACCTAACCAAACCTAACCTTACCTTACCTTACCTTACGTAAGCTAACCTTACCTAACCTAACCTAACCTTACATTACCTTACCTAACCTAGCATAACTTAACCTTACCTAACGTTACCTAACCTAACCTAACCTAACCTATTCTTACCTAACCTAACCTAACCTTACCTAACCAAACCTAACCTTACCTTACCTTACCTTACCTAACCTAACATAAGTTAACCATACCTAACGTTACCTAACCTAACCTAACCTAACCTATCCTTACCTAACCTAACCTAACCTTAACTGACCTAACCTTACCTTACCTTACCTTACCTTACCTTACCTTACCTTACCTTACCTTACCTTACCTTACCTAACCTAACATAACATAACCTAATCTTACCTAACCTAACCTAGGCAAACCTAACCTAACCTAACCTAATCTAACCTAAGCTAACCTAACCTAACCTAACCTAACCTAATCTAACGTTACCTAACCTAACCTAACCTTACCTTAACTTACCTTTCCTTACCTAACCTTACATAACCTAACCTTACCTAACCTAACCTAACCTAACCTAACCTAACCTAACCTAACCTAACCTAACCTAACCTTACCTAACCTAACCTTACCTTACCTTACCTTACATTACCTTACCTTAAATACCTTACCTTACCTTACCATACCTTACCTTACCTTACCTTACCATACCTTACCTTACCAATACCTTACCATACCTTACCTTACCTTACCATACCTTGCCTTACCTTGCCTTACCTTACCATACCTTACCTTACCTTACCTTACCTTACCTTACCTTACCTTACCATACCTTACCTTACGTTACCATACCTTACCTTACCTTACCTTACCTTACCATACCTTACCATACCTTACCTTACCTTACCATACCTTACCATACCTTACCTTACCTTACCTTACCTTACCTTACCTTACCTTACCATACCTTACCATACCTTACCTTACCTTACCATACCTTACCATACCTTACCATACCTTACCTTACCTTACGTTACCTTACCATACCTTACCTTACCTTACCTTACCTTACCTTACCTTACCTTACCATACCTTACCATACCTTACCTTACCTTACCATACCTTACCATACCTTACCTTACCTTACCATACCTTACCTTACCTTACCTTACGTTACCTTACCATACCTTACCATACCTTACCTTACCTTACCTTACCTTACCTTACCATACCATACCTTACCATACCTTACCTTACCTTACCATACCTTACCATACCTTACCTTACCTTACCATACCTTACCTTACCTTACCTTACCTTACTTTACCATACCTTACCTTACCTTACCATACCTTACCATACCTTACCTTACCTTACCATACCTTACCTTACCATACCTTACCATACCTTACCTTACCTTACCATACCTTACCTTACCTTACCATACCTTACTTTTCCTTACCTTGCCTTACCTTACCTTACCATTCCTTACCTTACCTTACCATACCTTACCTTACCTTACCTTACCATACCTTACCTTACCTTACCTTGCCTTACCTTACCTTACCATACCTTACCATACCTTACCTTACCTTACCATACCTTACCTTCCCTATACCTTACCATACCTTACCTTACCTTACCATACCTTACCTTACCTTACCTTACCTTACCTTACCTTACCTTGCCTTACCTTACCTTACCATACCTTACCTTACCTTACCATACCTTACCTTACCTTACCTTACCTTACCTTACCTTACCTTACCTTACCTTACCTTACCTTGCCTTACCTTACCATACCTTACCTTACCTTACCTTACCATACCTTACCTTACCATACCTTACCATACCTTACCTTACCTTACCATACCTTACCTTACCTTACCTTACCATACCTTACCTTACCATACCTTACCATACCTTACCTTACCTTACCATACCTTACCTTACCTTACCTTACCTTGCCTTACCTTACCATACCTTACCTTACCTTACCTTACCTTACCTTACCTTACCTTACCTTACCTTACCATACCTTACCTTACCTTACCATGCCTTACCTTACCTTACCTTACCTTACCATACCTTACCATACCTTACCTTACCTTACCATACCTTACCATACCTTACCTTACCTTACCTTACCTTCCCTTACCTTACCATACCTTACCATACCTTACCTTACCTTACCATACCTTACCATACCTTACCATACCTTACCTTACCTTACGTTACCTTACCATACTTTACCTTACCTTACCTTACCTTACCATACCTTACCATACCTTACCTTACCTTACCATACCTTACCATACCTTACCTTACCTTACCATACCTTACCTTACCTTACCTTACCTTACGTTACCTTACCATATCTTACCATACCTTGCCTTACCTTACCTTACCTTACCTTGCCTTACCTTACCTTACCATACCTTACCATACCTTACCTTACCTTACCTTGCCTTACCTTACCTTACCATACCTTACCATACCTTACCTTACCTTACCTTGCCTTACCTTACCTTACCATACCTTACCATACCTTACCTTACCATACCTTACCATACCTTACCTTACTATACCTTACCATACCTTACCTTACCTTACCATACCTTACCTTACCTTACCTTACCTTACCTTGCCTTACCTTACCTTACCATACCTTACCTTACCTTACCATACCTTACCTTACCTTACCCTACCTTACCTTACCTTACCTTACCTTACCTTACCTTACCTTGCCTTACCTTACCATACCTTACCTTACCTTACCTTACCATACCTTACCTTACCATACCTTACCCTACCTTACCTTACCTTACCATACCTTACCTTACCTTACCTTACCATACCTTACCTTACCATACCTTACCATACCTTACCTTACCTTACCATACCTTACCTTACCTTACCTTACCTTGCCTTACCTTACCATACCTTACCTTACCTTACCTTACCTTACCTTACCTTACCTTACCTTACCTTACCATACCTTACCATACCTTACCTTACCTTACCATGCCTTACCTTACCTTACCTTATCTTACCATACCTTACCATACTTTACCTTACCTTACCATACCTTACCATACACCTTACCTTACCTTACCTTACCTTCCCTTACCTTACCATACCTTACCATACCTTACCTTACCTTACCATACCTTACCATACCTTACCATACCTTACCATACCTTACCTTACCTTACGTTACCTTACCATACCTTACCTTACCTTACCTTACCTTACCTTACCATACCTTACCATACCTTACCTTACCTTACCATACCTTACCATACCTTACCTTACCTTACCATACCTTACCTTACCTTACCTTACCTTACGTTACCTTACCATATCTTACCATACCTTACCTTACCTTACCTTACCTTACCTTACCATACCTTACCATACCTTACCTTACCATACCTTACCATACCTTACCTTACCATACCTTACCATACCTTACCTTACCTTACCTTACCTTACCTTACCTTACCTTACCTTACCTTACCTTACCTTACCTTACCTTACCTTACCTTGCCTTACCTAACTTAACCTTAAAGAGGAAACATTCTCCAGATATTTGACATAAACCAGTTTAATTTACAAAACTAACATTAAGACCTAATCATGTTAAAACCAAACCGATGTTTCGTTTTTGTAAAACTAAGTTGAATTCGTAGATGAATGGTTCAGAGAACCGACATGTTGATAAATTAGACACATCTTAATACTTAGGAATTCTTCGCTTGCCTAATTCTTGGACACGACCTACTTCCACACTGGACAAATGTGACACCACCTATGACTGCTGCACCTCTCCTGCCATACGGTTTATAAGCTGCTTCTCCGCTCATATGCCGTATTCTATTCAAGATTGATGGACTGACCACATCGACTCAAGGTTGAGGGACTGATTACCTCATTCTCCTCCTGTTCTTCAAGATTCTCATTTGTATGGACTGATGAAACCACTGTGTGGCGAAACGTTTCCTCAATAAAGATACCCAAGAGTTGCACATGTGTCTAATTTATCACTAAGTTGAATGTCGATCGGAAGAGGCATTCCTCAGTTATTGCACACAATCAAAGTAGATTTGGACCTACCCAGCCTAAAGCCAATAGAGGTTAATGCAGTTTTCTGTTGTTGTATTTTAATCAGATGAAAGTGCTAAACCAGTAAGGGTCATACAGTACCTGTGGAATGTGATAAGGACGTGCCTTGTTTGGGCCAGTAGGCCTTCTGCAGTGCTCCTCCATTCTAATGATCTTATCCAGATTCGATCTCGACAAGATGTAGCTAATACGAGTTCCTTGTACATGAATAAGACACCTGTGCTTCAGATCCAAGGCTACGGTGCTCGTCATCAAAGCTGAGGGACTGATTACCCTGTCTTTTGTGTATAGTTCTATAGTTTTCCCATTACGTTCTTGAATTGTACTGAAAAAAGCCAATTGGTTGGACATATGTCTAATTCTTCACCAGTTCCTTGGATCAAGAGCCTGTCAGTTTTCAGTCATCACGGGGAAACAAAATCTGTTAAGTACCATTGATCGTCGGAAAGATGGTATACTGATACTCAAAGATGTGGAAAAAGGCGCTGATGTATAGTTAAGGACATTTATTATAGGTAACGTTTCGCCCAGAGTGACTTCTTCAGTTCTGAAGCCCTCGGGGCGAAACGTTTCCTCTAATAAATGAATATCATGAACTGATCACATGCGACTTTTTCCACATTGTTGACATGACACACACACACACACACACACACACACACACACACACACACACACACACACACACACACACACACACACACACACACACACACACACACACACACACACACACACACACACACGCACACACACACACACGCACACACG